>AP025044.1:2619101-2853847 GCA_036186865.1 Eustoma russellianum
ATGTGTGTGTTTGTATAGTATAATTCCATCTAGTATGTTAGAATCTAGATAAAACAATATTAATCAATCTCTTTCGGGCTGTGTAGTTTAGCTAGCAGTCTAATAATAGTCATAGAGTTATTACTGTTATAACCTATGAGCCAAACTTGAAGTACCAATTTTTAATATTCTTTTGCTCTCACAAATACAACACCAACATTGCTTCATTACCTTAAAGGCTTTCGTCTATGGCATGATATGAGGAGTCGGATGTATGCAACCATACACATGTTTTAAAAACACGCATAGGTTGTTTCCCTATGACCAATTCATAATGAAAATTGCGTCAAACTGTGTTGATCAACTGTTACTATATAATATAAAAAATGCATCCAGTTTAATGAGTCATTTTACTTTATTCTATTATTTTCTAAAGTAAAAAAAAGAGTGTAATTTAATCGATTGAAAATGAAAACTCTTTTCTCTTACAAATAAATAATATTATCATATATAGACGTAAGCAGTTTTGGAAAATGAATTGTGAAAACATTTTATGAGGACGTTGTAGTTGCATATGGGCCGAAGATGATGTGGACAGGGCGGTGCGAAGTGATTTTATGTGGTTGGGCCACGTGGAGCAGCAGGAAAAATAAGTGCCCCTATGCTTTTTTGGGGGTTAGGATATCCTCACCCCAATTTGTCTCTCCTTTGCTGCCACGTATCGTGTGATCACGCGTCACCGTAATCCCCTTGCGGTGAGGTGATCCTATGTTTTTTTTTTTTTTTTTTTGTCTGTTCTCAATTGGAGAGAAGAGGGCGTGGGAGACAAAGGAGTCAAAAAGCGATGGCCCACAACTCAAATTTCGTAATGGATTTTGCCACATAATAAAATAGGATTATGCTTTATTAAGATTTCCCTCAATTGTTTACGATGTGTGATATCTCCTGTAGGACATTATGTCCAGCTGTTCTTGGCGTCCTAATCATTTTCAACTTCTAAAAGATTTTGATGGATGCGGAAAAAGCTTCGAACAATTAGCAAAGTTTCTGTTTTATAAATGTAATGTCACGGGTTCGAATATGGAAACAGCCAATTGCATAAAGTATAGTGTAAAACTGTATACGTCAGATTTCTCCAAATCATATACAAACGCGAGAGCATAATGCATTAGCAACGTCTTTTTAAAAAGATTTTGATGGGAGGTTAAGTTTGCCTTCGTTTTTTTTTCTTAAGGAGAGAAAACAACATCTCAACAGAATGATTGTAAAGACGTTTATGCTTCAATAATATACAATAATTCGGTGCAAAACCCCGTGCTTTCTTTCTCTCCCCTGTTTTTCTTTTTTAATTTTCTTTCTTCTTTTTCCAATCAAACAGAATTCCATGTCTACAAACAGAACATCTCAATGTGAAAAAAACCTTAACACAAAGATACACCACCAACCTAAACTATACTATGGAAAGGAAAGATTAAATGAGCATAGGCTAAAAGTACAAAAACAACATTGCTCTTATTGACTTAGAGTTTTTCGTCTATGACGAGGTATGGAGATCAGATTTATATAACCATACACATGTATTGGAAACACACAGAGTTTGTTCACTGATGACCGTTAATGAAAATTCCAAGTTGTGTCGATCAACTGCTACTTCACAATATAAGAAGCGCAGCTAATTTATTGAGCTATTTTGCTTTATTAAATCATATTTCAAAGTTAAGAAAAAGTGTATCTTTGACTACATTTGAAATGGAAATCGAGTCTAAGCTAAAAGTACGGGCTAAATAAACATTTCGTCTTTCCGCGAAAAAGGATCATTATATATACCCATTATGAACAAAGGTCCAACTTTACATTAGGTTACATTAACAAAATCATGCTCAATATCAAGAGCAATTCTAAGCAGCTCAACTCTCTTTCTAACATGATTAACAAAAATTCGGGGTGGGGGTGGTCTACCAAGATCGGTATGTAGGACCTGATTACGCCAGTACCAAATCCCATGGAGAGTCTCTCGAAACACGTAGCTCCAACCAATAGCTGTCGTAAAAGCACCCATGTTCGTGGCTAGGTTCTCGTCGATCCACGGTGGGGTGGCAGGGTGGCTGAAAAAATTCCCCCAGTGATCTGGGTGTACTAGTGCTTTCCAAACACTGCAGGCCCAAAAACAATCGCGTAGATCATGCATATGGTCAGCAGCGGCCTGATTGCATAAGCCACATGTGCGTGATGGGCTGAGGTGTCTACAGAATAAAAACTGAGTTGTTGGAATAACCTCCTGTCGCACGCGCCAAAGGAAGAGATTCAGTCTGCTTGGGCCCTTCATACTCCAGATTTTGCTCCACTTAGAGTTCTCCGGGAGTTGATAATTTGAGTTTTGAATGGCATACGCATTAGCAACTGAGAATTTACCGGAAGAGTGAGCCTGCCAATATATCCCATCCTGCCCGCTCTGACTGCTCTCTTCCTGATGTCCCAAACCAAGCCGAAGTAGCGGTTCACAGGCCTTGATCCCGCGCCAAGTTAGAGAGCAGTTCTGTCTTTTAGATTTCATGAGTGGGGAGCCGTATTTCGCCGTCAGTATTTGTATCCACAGCGGGTCCGTTTCTGTCAAAAGTCTCCAACCCAACTTAGCCAGGAGAGCAAGGTTTTGCTGGCGTAAATTTTTAATTCCAAGGCCGCCCGACTTTTTCGGTTGACATATTGTTCTCCACGGCAAGAAGTGAAGATGTTTTCTATCGTCCATCTCGTCCCAAAAGAACTTACGTGTATGCTTCTCAATATCATCAATCACCGAAACGGGTATAAGCGCCGTTTGCATGGCATACGCAGGTAGAGAGTTTATTACCGATTGGATTAGTATGCCCCTTGCAGCTTGTGAGAGGACCCGGATCTTCCACCCATTCAATTTTTTGGCTACTTTTTCAGTAAGGAAATTGTATGTAGAGGTAGTGACTCTGTCCTGGATGATCGGCATTCCCAAATATTTCCCTAGTTTGTCCGTGGTATAGATCTTCAAGCGGCTTTTAAGTGCTGCAATCTCCTTTCTGCAAGTGTTTTTGGATACAAAAATGGTGGATTTCTGGAGGCTAATGCTTTGTCCTGAGATGGCGCAAAATTCAGTCAGTATATTATCTATTATCCTTGCTTGTTTCTCCGTGGCATCTCCAAATAGCAGCAGGTCATCAGCGAAGAAGATATGTGATACTCCTGGCCCCCCTCTTGACGCCTTAACCGGCTTCCATAGTCCTGTGCCCACCGCCTTGTTAATCAGTTGGCCCAGGATTTCCATACATAACAAAAAGAGGTAAGGCGCAAGGGGGTCCCCTTGACGAATGCCTCTAGTTGGTCTAAATGGGGGAAGTACTTCGCCATTCCAAATTAGAGAAAGGTGTGCAGACGTAATAGTGTACATGATCAGCTCCACAAGTTGCGGTTTGAATCCGACCGCCTCAATTACCATTCTTAAACAAGGCCAGCTCACTTTATCATAGGCTTTTTCGAGATCGATCTTGATCACCATCGTACCCTTTCTACCCGTCTTATACTTCATCGAATGAATGAGTTCCTGTGCGACAATGATATTATCGCACGCTTGTCGTCCTGGGATAAAAGCGCCTTGGTTGGGTGCGATGATTTTAGACAGTAATGGCTTAAGACGGTTCGCAATTACCTTGGAGATGATTTTTGTCAGGACATTGGTAAGGGCGATCGGCCTGAATTGCGAAATACTTTCCGGATGTGGCACTTTGGGGATCAAAGTAATTAACGTGTTGCTCAAAGCCTCAGGAAACTTTTTCTGGTGAAAGGTTTGATTAACAAACGCAATAACTGCTTCTTTAACCACTGACCAGTTATGTTGATAAAAGAAAGGTGGTAACCCATCTGGGCCAGGAGCTTTAAACGCCCCCATTTGGAATACAGCTCTTTCGATTTCACGGGCAGTCGGATCGTGATTTAAGGAACCCCTGTCATTGTGGTTGAGCTGGGGGAAGACAAGCATGGATGTCCTTCCAACGGTTACAGGACCATCCGCGTAAAGCTTAGAAAAGTAATCATGGACCATTTGCTTGAGTACCTCGGGATCGTCAACCCAAACGCCGGTTGCATCAGTTAGCTTGGAGATGTTTTTCCTCGTGGCCCGGATCCTCATTGCTTTGTGAAAAAGTCTAGTATTCCGTTCTCCTTGGGCGTGCCATTGTAGTTGAGATCTTTGTTTCCAATGTGTATCTTCCATTTTCAGTAGTTTGACATATTCCTTTGAAAGTTCTTCCTCGAGATTTGAAAGGTACCGGGAAGGGCGGAGCTCAAGTGCCTTTTGAATACCCAAAAGTCTAGCATGGCATCTCCTCTTTTGTTGGTGCAAGTCGCCAAAGGCATCTCTTTTCCAATCTATAAGTTTAGCTTTGAAGCATTCAACTGTTGTTATTATATCGTTAGGGACATTAATCTATGCTTTCTCCATGAACGCGCTAAAATTGTCATGCTCAGTCCAAGCCGCCTCGAACCGGAATTTACACCCTGCTGTTCGTTGCTGCGTTATGGGCTCTAATGAGAGTAGAATGGGGTGGTGATCGGAATGAACTCGAGTCAAGTGCTGTACCTCAGCCCTGGGAAATTTTTCGAACCACTGTCTATTCCCCCAACATTGATCAAGTCGTTGTTTGATGCTAGAATGCCCATATTGCTTGTTCCACCATGTGAAGTGGGGTCCCGAGAATGGTGGTTCGATGAATTCGCATCGATTTAAAGCATTTATCATACGTTTGCATGAGTAGCCCCCTACGGGTCTCCCCCCTCTTTGTCTTGTTGTTGTGTAACTTGATTAAGGTCCCCCATCAGGCACCAGGGCCCTTTGATGACCTGACTCATCCTCTCAATGAACTCACAGAAATGATCTCGTAGGGCAACAACGGGTGAGGCATATACTAGAGATAGGCACCACATAATCTTGTCATTCCTTTTAATGCCGAGATTAATCATTTGTGCTGTGCATCTGAGAACCGTGATATCTAAGGTACGGCTATCCCAGAAACACCATAACCCCCCGGCAAACCCGCAAGATTCAACCGCCACCATATTGGTATACTGCGAACTGTGAAGGATCCAAGAGGCATTCAGGCTTTGGATCCTTGTTTCACACAAAAATAAAATATCTGGTTTATACCTGTTGAGAATATCCTTCAGTGCCGTTCTGAAAACGGGGGAAGCGGCACCCCGACAATTCCAAGTGAGCACCTTCATGGGGGAACCGGGCAACGTTGTTCCACCCCTTCCATCTCCAGCATTTCGCATTGGGTCTGCATCACGTTTCTGTCCGTGTCATCAACCATAATTATATTAGGTGCAGGAGGGAGCTCTAGGCTGCCATCGGTTTTGGGGATAAAATCAGGTGGGTGGGTTTTGACATGTTCACTTCCATGAGGGATTTGGGGCGTTTTCCTGTGAACCCCAAGGTCAGGCCACTCCTCCTGACTGTTTGGAGTTGGGTTTATGTATTGAGTTTTAGATGCCCTGTTTGTAATATCCTGCAGGGAGCGGGAAAAATTAGCTCTGCCCCGACCCCTACTGGTGGAACCCCAGCCTCGTGATGAGGGACCTCTGGTCGCTAGTCTTCCTTCCTCATCTTCAAATATATGATCGCTTAAGGTATGTTTTTCATAAGGTTTGATAGTATTGGTATGTACACGTATCTTGGAAGTGTCCTTAATTTGTATGCCTTTCTTTTTCCTTGTATTGTTCCGGTTGACTGTAGTTTTATCAGTGGCATGGAAGGAAATGGGTGGGCCATTGTCTTGTATCGTCTGAAAGCTTCTTTGGAGTTCGTCCTCATCGAAGTTCTCTGTTTCCGTTTCATTGTCGTCTCCCAGCACTTCAAAGCATGACCCTCCTGTGTTATTTTTCGTGGTACTTGCATTAACGGTCCTGTTGGTCACATTCGGTTGTCTGCCCTCGTTTTGGACTCTGAACGGGGGCAATCGACGACGTCGACTGTTGGTTGCGATCATCCATGGTCCGAAGGGCGCGGGCGGGGTGTTCTTTGGGGGTCCCTTAGCGGCACTGCTTGCTGCTCCATCTTCCTTTTGCATTCCACAATCGTCAGAGGTATGTCCATACATACCGCAGCTAAAGCAGATTTGACTGAGCCCCTCGTATTCTACATTAAAGGCTTTCCCATTGATTTTAATCCTTGATCCCAAAGGTTTCTTCAGGTTAATTTCGACACAGATACAGGCGTATTTGCCCCTCTCTACCCTCATCGATGTGTCATCCACTTTCACCGCCCTGCCAAGCAGATTTCCAATTCTCAACAGTGTATCTTCTTTGAACAATTCTAGCGGGAGGTCGGGAAGTCGGACCCAAGCAAGAGTGGAAGTCATAACATCTCTCTTTGGAGAAAATAACGGACGCCATTTGGTTATGGTAATGTAATGTCCTAAGACCGTCCATGGCCCACCTTCGAGAGCATGAATATATTGTAGTTTTGAGAAAAATCGAACTACGAAGTAATCCCCAGACAAGTCAATAATATCGAGTTTCATGCCCATCCCCCATAAATCGTGTAACCTTTTTTCTAGGGTTCTAAATGAAATTTGCTTGCCCAGTACCTTAACAATCAAGGCTTTTCTCCATGGCCTCCAGTGCTCTTTAAATTCCTCAATAGAGAGTTCCAGTTCTCGCCCACCTGTGTCCACCTCATCTCCTCCGGCTATCAGTTCGTCGTCATATCTTTCAAGCAGTTCATTGTTGGTATCGTCTTCATCATCACTCCCCACGTAGATATCCAGTGGAATATCCGGCTGGCGGAAAAGACCAGCCCAGTCTTCGTCGTTCATGGTAGAATCTTCATGCGGTGAGCCCGGATCGCCCACTGCCTGGCGCTTGAACTTCTTCACGCTCCTTTGGAGGAGATCTAGTTCTTCTAAGCTGCGATTAGTCGGATTACATTCCATAGAAGGAGCGATTTCAGTGCAGATTCCGCCGAAGGCGGAGTGAATATTTCGCCCAGGAGCGAAGACGATGAGAGAGAAACCCTAGGAGAGAGAAACATTTCGTCTTTAAAAGAGTTCCATCCTTTTCCAAAGAAAAAAAAAAAGACCTCCCAAAATATGATGAGAAATCTTTATTCATATTCGGACAAATTTTTTTTTTGTTTTCTTGTGAAAGGATATTTTCATATATGTTTGAGACTTATAAAAACTTTACCATTAGTGAGAGATAGAAGAAACAAAAGAAAATGGAACAAACAAAAAGGTTAGGTGCGCCCTGATTTGACATCAACCCGAAACTCCCTGTCCTGTTCAATTAATTCACAAAATCGAGCGTTTTTTTCTTTTCTTTTTTCAGTCTTACATTGAGACTATATAATTTATATATATGGCATATTGCTCGATATTATTCACTGGGGAAATAATGTCGTCAAGACAAGTATATATATATATATATATGTATGTATGTATGTATATATTGTACGAAACTATGCTAAGACATTCTTTTCGCACATGACACGTGACATGAATGCAGAAGACAGATAATCATCATCCACATGATACCCATGCCCATGCATGTGTTTACATTTAATTCAGAGGTTCCCGCTAAACACTGGAGATCGTCTCCGTTCTATAATATTCTGCTGCACATAATAGAAGAGTAATGTGTTTCTCTTCCCAAAATTACATCCTTTATTTTCATAATTTGACACGAGCATAATTTAGAGAAGTTAAATTATGTTAATCATACTCTTATTCTATTCTTAACTGGTTAATTAATATAGACTAAAAAATTACGTAAATACTAATTGAAAAGATAATAAAGGGCGTTTCCGGTGCACTAGGTTTCTGCGTTTGCGTAGAGTCCAGGGGAGGGTCTACATTGCTTCGTGATCTGATATACGTAGACTTATCCTATAATTTCCGTATTTGCATAGGGTCCAGGAAAGAGGCTGGATTATTTCGTGATCTGATGTACGCAGTTTTATCCTACACTTTGTGTAATAGTCCGTTTTCGCAGTTTGAAACCATGACTTGAAGGTCATAAAACAAAAACCTTATTAATTGTTCCAATGCTTGTTCTGTAATATTGAAAAGATAATATGACTATTAATATAATTTTGTTTTTGGAAAATAGTAAATATTTTAGGATAACACAAAATAACCACCATTCTCTTGTTAACGAATCGGTTGTCTTGAAAAGTGAGTTAGTTACCTGTACTGAAAAGAGGATTCCTTTGGAACATTTTGTCTCACTTTTGAAGCTTCAATTTCGAGAAAGTTAGCATAATGCATGAGAAGAAAAGCTGAAAATATGTTTGTGGGAAGCCCATTTTGAGCAGCATGAGGAAAAAAGGCTAATCGAATATAAAAAGTCAACTAAAAGATCGGAATTTATATGCCATTGGTGTAGGAATATTAGATGCCGTGCTGCCTTGATGTTCTCATGCTGTTTTTATTCTTTAGGAGGGATACTATTCGTCCCATCATCAGCCATCGGCATTGAAGATTTCCTCAATTTTGATTAAGTTAGTTGCTATTAGAAGATCAGTTTACATTTCCAATGGAGTTAATTACACACTTTTATTTAACTTTAGAATATGATATAGTAAAACAAATGACTCACTAAATTGACTGCGCTTCTTATATTGTGCAGTAGCAGTTGATCGACACAGCTTAATACAATTTTCATTATGAGTTATTGGAAAACAAACTCTGTGAGTTTCTAACACATGAGTATGGTTGCGTACGTCTGACCCACATATTCTATCATAGGTGAGAGTCTCTAAGACAATGAGGTAATGTTGATGTTGTTGTTGTAGTAGTAGTTGCTATTAGAGGATTAAAGTAAACTGTGGGAATATTGTTTTATTTTATAGACAAAGACCAAATACGGTTCAGCGCACCTTAATTTGCGTACGCAAAGGAAAAACGAGCTAAAATGAACAAATTTAGAATACTTATAAAGCATAGGAGTCCAATTGGATTATGAAACCACCTATGTCTGGATGCACCAAAGTCTATGATGGTTTAAGTCTTAAAATGTGTAACCAAAAACTATGAATTCAGATGGCAGGTAAGTTTATATTGGTTTGCTATTGGAGGATCAAAGTAAACTATGGGAATATGTTACCTAACCAAAGAGTAATCGTGCTTCGCAGACACGTTAGTTTGTAGTATATACAAGGAACAAATTTAGAATTGTTCACTTTTCCAAGTTCTTAAAGAAAATGGAGAGATAAAACAAAAAAAGAAGGACGTTCTCGGTAGATTAGACTTCTGTGTTTGCGTAAGGTCTGGAGAGATGTCGGATCGCTTCGCGATCTGATGTACGTCGTCTTACCCTATACTTTGTGCAAGTTGTTTACGCGGCTCAGACTCGTGGACTCAAGATCATAAAACAGCAACTTTACTAGGTTCTCCAAGCCCGTTCTTAAAAAAAAGAAAGATCAGAGTAATCCAATAGAAGAATTCGGATTTTGCCAAATATCGTGCCAGAAAGTATGATCAAGCGCAGTACTAAATTGTTAGAAGTGTACCACCTTACTTCCTCACTTTTGATAATAACCACAAAAGAAAAAAGAGAGATAGTGTGATAGTATGGTGGCATGCATATTATTCTCTAAAAGTAACTAATAAAAGTTCATCTTAAAGAAAAAAGTTCTTTACGATGACATTTGGTCTGAGATATCACCTGCACTATTTGTGAAGACATTACTACATCGAGTACACATACAGTCTATTGTTTTTTCACCTACGTTCGATAGCTGTAGCAGTCGTGATGTGTAGTTTTTGGCATTCTGTGGTCTATGCTTTCCACTGATGTACATACTGTTTTTTTTGAGTTATAAATATATGCGATCGTATTTCCCAAAAAAAAGTTTCATCTTAAACACATAAATGATGGAACTAAACCATTTTTAACAAGAAAACAATATAAGATGGCAAATTCTATGGTATCATCTCCCATCTCCCTTCTATAATATAAATCCACTTTAATTTTCCAACATTGTAAAGATAAATCCAATTTAATTTTTCAACATAAGACCAATTTGATTTTTCAAACTGGACTTTTCCTATATTTATTATGTTAAAAATCAAAGAAGACTTATATTTTGAGACAGAAAAAGCATGTGCTTATGCAACATACTTAAAATTATGTCATTTTTTTTGCTTTGTATGTTGCATGCATGCATTGAAACCTTACATTATGATGATAAATCAGAGCCACTTACATTTATAATTAAACATGAATGAAATTATAAATCACATAAAATGATATACATACTATAAAATTTGACTAAGAACGTAAACGAATAAGGATATAAGTCAATAAAGTCATATAAAATATAGAAATTTATGGAAGAATGGGAGAATGTATAAGACCAACAATTTCTAACACGATACATCAACCAGGCGTAAATTTGAACACTTTTTAGGTGGTGGGTTTGGGTAAAAATCAATCCGTCTTACCCCGAACCCAAAACAAACCCCACCTATCAAACATAAAATCGACATGACAATCCAACGTTTCAACTCAACATGTCAAACTCAACCCACTAACTTGATAGGTTTGGATTTAAGTTTGTCTTTTGAACCCGCCAACCCCAATTTAACCTGTATGTCATCTCTAAGAAGTGAACAAACGACATATCCTCACTACATGGGTTAGAAGACAAGGTTGTAAGTGTGCATCGTTAGAAACAAGTGTACCATAAGACCCATTTAATAATATTCTGTTCGATTGGGCTGGGTGAACCGACCTAAAAGATGGGCCTTATTGCCTTCTGGCTAAGCTGTTTCTGATAGTCTGGACAACAATATTCTGTAACACTGTTACTGACATTCGCCTGATCTCCTGGAACTTCACAGAACATACACAAACACAAACGCACATCGGCTTTGAACCAAGTAAGACATCGGTTTTTCTTTCATCATACATCAAGCAGGGTGGTTGACCTCTCATATCTTTACGTGTTGTATAATGTAATATGTTAATTTTGATGTGTCTTTAGTGCCTGGTCTATTATCTCTCTTGTGTGTTTTGGACCTTTCGGTGTGTCGACTGATTCATTTCATTTGTTTTCTGGCAAGGCTTTGGGACTAAAGGGGAAGAAATTCGCCAAGAAACATTACGCTGAAAAAGCCCTCATGAAGAAAACCTAAGCCCTGCCTTATTTGTTGGTGTAACAAACAGAATGTCACATCTGCAAAAGCTTTTATACCAACGTTGTAACTGAAGATGTTAGATAATGTACATTACTAGCTTGAGGCGCCATTTTTGGAGAAAGTGGATCTTTATTAAAAAAGCTGGCAACAAAGTACAACGACGGCTATTCACTATTAACTAGTAGGAACACAATTATAAGCTAACCTACCACTATTTGTATACATATTTACATAGTTATAGTTGCGTACATCCGACCTCATACCCCGCCGTATGCGAAAGCCTCTAGGGCAATGAGTAATGTTGTTGTAAATTGACCAAACGATGGTAGCTTTTTGAACTTTTCTGCCCAAACACGTTTCTCCTGGGTTACGGCGCCCTTGCAGACTTCCTGGTAGTTGTAGGAATTTAAGCTTGGTTAACCCGTGATTAATTCAAAACACATTTGTTTACCAGACTACCACATTATCAGCGTGAAAGATCACCATATATCAGACTTGCCCATTTGCAGGAAACAGACTAAAGTTCAAAACACAAATACAAGAAGAAGCCAGGCTCACGAGTCTAGTCGAATTATTCATGTAGATTAGACTAAACCAAACACAAGAAGTTAGCTGGCAGGCGCCAACGGCAGAGCTTGCATGCTGGGCTCAACAACCTGCAGCATGCCCGTGGCTAGCCTTCTTGTCAGGTCTTCCACTGGGACCTTCACCACATCTCTCCTCATACCTATATCAGCTGCATAGCGGCTTGCACAATAGACCCCCACAGCAGTTGCCACCATTCCATAAACATTAGTAGTCACAAGACGCAATGGCGTAGACAAAACTGCAGCAAGAGGACCACCTACAATAGATACAGCTTGTCCACTCTGACCCATTGTTCTTTGATCCAGTACAAGTAACCCAGTCTTGCAGTAGATAGCAAAGTCTTCGCAGTTGTTCTTGAAAACATTATAGCAGCCAAATCCATTGTTCAAGAGGTAGTTTGCTCGATGCACCACAACATCATCACTATCTGAAACCGCGAGAGTACAAGTTCCTCCACGTGCTTTTGCAAGGAACAGAGCAGGGCTAACAGAGTACTCGAATCTATACAGGACACCACCGGCAAGGAAGCAGTTCAAGCATGATGAGACAACTCCATGACCATCTTCTAAAAACGAGCAAGTAGTACAAGGCACATGGGATCGTCTTGGTCCAGAGCTTACCAAAAGGAAATCTAAGACGGTCCCAGTGGCAAGTTCTTGCCCGCGTCGAGTGAAATGTATAACTTTATCATTCCCAACGTATATACCTGAGTACATCAAACAGACGTTCAGTAAACCAAGAAAACACCATTGACATATGCAAAAATGTAATCAGGAAAAACTAGTATTCATCACTTATGAGGCCCAGTAGGAAAGAGAACCTACTGCACTCACTGCACTGAGATAACGCCCCACTAAAAATCAGAATTAAATCAAATAAACAAAAACTAAACACGCATTCTTGCATCAGTTATTTTCCTTATGATTTACTAGCAAAGAGTGTCATTGGTGAAAACAATGACTAACGGAAGCATAGCCACCAGATACAACACAACAAATAACAGATGCATCACTCTGTCGAGACTGCATCCCACTACATACAATTTCAATCTGTAAAAGAAGATTCAGATCGCTGTGTGAAAGATGCAGCTTCATTTCATCAATGCATTTGAGTACGAAAGCCTGCTTAAGCTACAACTCATTGCTGACGGCCATGTATTAACCAATGAAAGTTCAAGCAAATAGATGCAATCATGATAAACATAGTTTCCTATAATATACATCTTGGTTAGGTGGTAGTTTTGGGGGGTGGTTCTTTCGCTCTGTCCTCTACTTTTGGGGCAGATCAGATGATTTTTCATATAAGTTAGAACGAAAATTTTACTTACAGCAATAGGAAAAAAGCCAAGAGATAGATATATGAACCTGCTAGCTAATCACTAGCATGTTAAAATTCACCATCCAACTCTAGATAAACAGTATGATCAAATCTTAAGTACTTATCAAAAACAGGAAAGGCAGCTAAACAATTGAGATACATCTCCACATAATTGTAGGAAACAATACGAAGAAGCTTTTGTTTGTGATTTCTCTACATAACAATCTTCAAAACAAATGCCACGTTCCTATCTTGAAAACGCCCACAACATGTTCCATGTATACAAGAAGCAGAAACATTCAATGGCGCAACCAATTACTATTTTCATACAAGCATCAGAAAATATGGCGATCTCTTCAACGAACACCAAAGACAAAGTTGAAAAGTATCTCCTGAAAGCCCATTTGCTCTGAGCCTCCAAAAGAAATTCAACTATTAAATACATAAAAATCAAAACTTTCAAAAATTTTCGAGGATCTATAGAATTACAACTGAAGGATCTTCGAAATTAATAACTGAAAAGGAAAAGAAATAGCACTTTTTTTAATACCGAAAACACATCTAAAATAGATCTGCGGGAAGAAGATAATTACCAAAAAAGAAAAAGAAAAGACAGAGAATCCAATTGAAAAATAGAGCAGAAAAATGATTGGTCTAACCATGATGGGCATAGATATAAGCAGAACGCCATGAATAAATATGATCCCCTGGTTTGAGACTGTCTTTATCAACTCTGCGCTTTGCATTTCAAATCATCAACAACAAAAGCTGAATCAATTAAATTCCATGATCTGATATCATTTCCTCAGAAACGATTAAAGAAATACTAGCAAAAAGAAGAATTACCTATTGGATAGCAGCCCCATTTCTTTATTGTAGAGCTCCAAAAGGATCCAAAGAAGTCTAGAGGTGAAGAAGGTGGTGAAACGGAAGATGCTAAGGGGAAGAAAGAAAGATATGTGGCGTTAGGGTGTTTCCTTCAGTAAAAGATGACGCACGCGACCGCTTGAATTTGATTATTCCCCTATCAGAAATTTTATATTACTTAAGGATTAAATAATGAAACAATGAAGTATTAATATACAAAATTTATTTACATCAAACAAAAAATATGATTGTCCAAATTAAGGGTTTATATATTTTCAATACAATTAACTGATAAAAAAAACTAATCATATTTATTTTAAGAGATTTTTTAAAATTTGTGTTTCCCCTGAAGCTTTGATCACCAACAGTTCACCCAAGCCTTTCTCTTTTCCTTTTTCTTTAAGTAACCGTTTACCCAAGCAATTCCAAATTAATCGCATCTTCGCTTTTAAGTGGGATTTCGGAATAACATTTTTTCTTCTTCTTTTTTTTCTTTTCCACTGAATCAATCCCATTCCCAGTAAGAACTCGTCAATCACCTTGGATACAAAAGGTCTCTTGATATCCTCGAGGGTCTTCACTGATTCTATCTCAAAAAGTTTTATTGAATATATAAATCAAGTCATTCGGTAGTTTTTTAGGTAAGATGTTCAAAGCTTAGTGTCACAATGTGTCTGAATTCAAACATGATCTGGAATAAAAGACTGACGACACGACCCCAAACATCCATACTAATGCTGTCAAGATTCGAACTGACAACCTTGGCATACTTCAAGAGAAAAAAACAAGTAAGACGGGCAATCTCAAACAAGACGCAGACCAGACACTCCTGACGGTCTCAGTTTAGCTTTGACGGGTTTCAGCTAAAAATCAAGTCAGACCTAAAACTTATCCGTTAAGAATGAGTTATGTCCACCAGCGGATGACCCATTCATACCATCCAGACCCACAATCGTTAAACTTTTTCAAAAAGTTATTCTAAATAATAAAACAAATATGTTATTTTCTCCCCCTTGGGCAATTCTATGGAACCATAACTTTTTCTCTGAACCGCCGTCCCTCTTTCTGCCAATAATGGCGGTAAAATCTTCAACCACCACACACAACCTAGAGCCTCCATTCTCTCCCCTCCTTTTCCTCTTACCACCACTCATACCGTCGTTCTCCTCCATTGTTCCAAACTCGCAACCATAGCCCTCTATTTTGCGGAACACAAACCACCTAACAGCAACACTGCAAAGCAGTGATATCACCATAGAACCATCACCCTCCTTTGTTCTCTTGTTTTTCAGCCAACAATTTTTTGTAGAGCCCTACTCACTCCACTCGTCATTCCTCCTCGCTCCTCCCTCGGCGACTCGGCCTCTCCTTCTAAGTTCTAGCTTCCGCCTCTTTTCTGGCTTTCTCGATGGTCGTTGGCCATCTTAACCTGAAATATTTCGTACCAAGAAAGTTATGGAGTGTTGTCGTCATCGATCAAATATTTCGTACACATTCACACTATTGAATCATATAGGCATGATACAATGATCCAAATATTTGAACCCATAATTAATAAAGTTGATTATTGATTAATATAAACAGTGATTAGAAAAAAAGAAAAGGATAACAATATCATGAGGTAGTAACATTTCCGTAGAGCTGAAATTTTGGGTAAATGTTTGGGGTGCATCAGGCCCAAGTAAAGATCCGCCACCAGTTTAAACCAAACTAGTTGCGCCATCCTTTGGGCCAACAACACCCAATACCACTTCAGGTCTCACTACCATTTTTTTTCTAATAATATGCTATCAAACTCTAAATTTACTGAAAATTTTGTTAATAGAAAAATAGATAAAATTTTCTAACTAGTAATATAAAATAATCATATCTATACATTACTTCAGAAAAGAATTTGTAAGCAAAGACCAGGATTTCTAAAATCCTATATAAATGAAAAGTTTTTGTAGATATTCGCTTAGATTTTGACTTTAGAAATTCATACTAAAATCTAATTGAGAATTGAGGTCAAATAGAGAACTTCTGTTAGATTTTGCCGATGTATTTTTGCTGTTAAATCAAAGAGGTAAGGAGATTTTCATGTTTTTGTTTTTTGTTTAGTAAAAAGCATGTCTATGCTTTAGTATGTGTTGGTTAGATGATTCTTTCATGTGAAGACAGTGTCTAACAAAGCCTGGAGAGACCGTAAGATTTGATCAGGCGATTTGGGGTCAGATTGAATTGTCTTCTTGGTGAAGAAAAATACAAAAAGTGCATTCTATCCGCTGTGGAGGCCGAGTTGTCTCAGAGAGTCTGGAACAATGATATGTATGGAGGTCGACCTCGGCTTCTAACTTCGTCACATCATTTTCTTTCCGTCGTATGTTAGAAGTATATTTGTATATAGATTCGGATGTCTCACTATAAACAAACGCCTTTGAGATAGAGATATTGTTTGCCTGACTCTCATCCTCTCCATACCTTAACGATGGTTTTTGCTGTCGTTGGAATATACTGTGTATGATTGTTGTTGTATATCTTGAAGAATATAATTTGAATAGTCCAAATATTTTATAAATTTCAAGTTAATTACATTTATATATCCATATGTTTGTTTGCTATTCTTTGCTAATAATATCCATATCTTTTTTATTTGCAATGTAGATCCATATGTTATCAATTTAGTCGTTAGATCTTGTTATTCATCCATGATTCGGTTGTCAAATTTATCGTTAATTATTCAAAATGGTCTTGTTACGCAAAAGATTAACAAATAAATACACATGCAAATAATAAAGATATAGATACTATCTACAACAACCATCCAACGTATGGATGTGTGATTAATTCTATATACCTCTTTTGACGTTCTACAATTTTCATTTAATAATAGTCTAACTCATTCATTTTGAAGGCCTAAAACTTATTGGAAGCTACAACATGTTTCTTTATTCTTGTTCCTTTTCTTGTTTAACTTTTCTTTAATAGTTTACTTTGAAAAGTATTATATTATATGACTTCTAGAGGGTTTGAGTTTTTAGACCCAAGTTCATTTGTCTTGTTATGACCAAATGATAAAACAAACCAGGTCATGTGATGAAAGTTGTCGGAAGAAAATTATAATATGTGATGACATTTGAAGTACGTTGTAGAAGGCGATAAGCCTACAACGTGTGATGATAATAAAATACGTTAAAAAAAACATGACAACCTTATTAATCGTGTGACGATGTAAAACATGTTATAGAAAAAGACAACGGTAGAACCTAAATGATATGAGGCAATCTATAGACATCCATGCTTGTTGTGACGTTGAAGCATTGTTATGATGTTGAAACATGTAAAAAAGATGTCTAAACCTCTTCTCATGTTATGATAGTTATGTCTATGTAGGACATGATCAATGGAAGCTAAATGCTTCGCAGGTAAGGTCTAAATGATGTTATGCATGCATTGTAAGTCTTTTATATTATGTAAATTCGTCAGAGATGTCGTATTGACACGTAATTGTACATATTCTAGTGGTTTCGGGTGGAGGGTTTCGAAAGGAACGTTAAGAGTTCGAACTTTGTCGAAGACAAGAATGTTTGAATCCCTTCCAGGCTAGCTGCATAATGTGAGAGCACTATTGACCCGTGGAATGACCTGATGACAAGCCTGTCCGTCGGTTGCTCTTCGGTGTCAATGGACTCCTTGTGCTGTCTCTGTGCTATGACAAATTTTTACTAGTGGATTCTGAAAATCTGATTTACATCCTTACCTATTCTGTGTGACCGGAATTGATAGGGACCGGTTGGGTTCACCCATTAATTTGAATCTACGTGAGAAATGAAAAGGAAAAGAAGGAAAAGGGAAATTAGTTGAATAATTAATAGTTGCTTTTATATTTTGGAAAGCAGTTGAAGAGACGCACAGGCTTGCTTCTTATTGGTTACAAATTTGACTGGCAAAAGCCACGTGGGGCCCAAATATTCTTCGATTTCCACACGGCTCTCCTAACCGGGAAAAAACCTCCAAGATAAATTGATTGCTATTGTGGGTCCCGCGTAATTCGCGTGGGGTCAGGCACTGCTTTATTTGACACGTTAACAAAGTACATGGGACTGTCAAAATTCACTCAAATTCATCCAGAACGGAACCATACGAATATGAAATGCTAGAGAGGAATGAAAACTGAACTTTCTAGATGAAGAATTACTCCATTGATCACGTTTGAAATGCAGCTGAACTCTGCATTTTATACACTTCGGCTAAGGCAGAAACGAAGAAAACAAAGGAAAATTACTAAACTAGCCTTCTATTTACAAATGACCCAACTATCTCATTAAGGGCAAAATGGTCATTTCCCACTATTTAAAATTTGCCGCCTGCAAGCTTCTTCCCCAAATCTTCTGCTGGGCAGCTGCTTCACATCCAATTGCAACGCCCTTCATCCCAACACAGCACCTGCAATCTTCTTCACCAATCATCATTCCATGACTGCTTTTTCCAACTCATCAACCAATCATCATGGCCTTTGATCATCAACCCTGATCCAACGAACTGAGCTTGTGCTTGTCCAGCTTGGCCTGATCAGCTTGCAACTCATCACCATCTTCAACACCCCCCCTCAATCCTGACTTATCATATATATTACACACCCCCATTGCAGAAGTCAGGTATTGCAGTTTTCTCGAGTCAAGTGGCTTTGTGAACAAATCCGCCAACTGCAATTCAGTCCTGATAGGCATGGGACGAATGATCCCTTGCACATACTTATCTCTAATTATGTGGCAATCAATCTCTATGTGCTTGGTCCTCTCATGAAACACTGGATTTTCAACAATGTAAATAGCACTCTTATTATCACAAAACAGCTCTACAGGTCTCTCTTGCACTGCCCTCAAATCCTTCATCAAATACAATATCCACTGTATTTCACAAGTAGCAGATGCCAAAGCTCTGTACTCAGCTTCTGAAGAGGATTTGGACACGGTGGTCTGCTTCTTTGCTTTCCAAGATATCAAAGACTCACCCAAGAAGACACAATATCCAGTAATTGACCTTCTAGACTCAATGCATCCACCCCAGTCAGAATCTGCAAATCCCTTTAGCTCCACATTCCCAGACCTTGGATAGAGCAACCCCTGACCTGCTGTGCCCTTTATGTACCTCAGTAACCTATGTGCCGTCTTAAGGTGAAGCTCAGTAGGCTGATCAAGAAACTGACTCAACTGCTGTACGGTATACGTAATGTCTGGCCTTGTTATAGTCAAGTATAACAGCTTGCCAATCAGTCTCCTGTAACCTGAAACATCTGCAATCTGTGGAGAGTCTTTATGTGCTAGCTTTACATTCTGCTCCATAGGTGTCTTGGCTGGCTTGGACCCAATAAAACCAGCTTGTTCTACTAGTTCCAGCGCATACTTCCTCTGACACAACATGACCCCCCTTTGGGACCAAGCCACCTCTAAGCCCAAAAAATATTTAAGAACACCAAGATCCTTAATCTGAAAAGCCTGATGAAGGGCAGATTTCAAGGTTAAGATATGAGATAAAGAATTACTGGCTACAATAATATCATCCACGTAAACAAGTAAAGCCAAAAAGGAATCTGGAGTGGATCTAGTAAACAAAGTATAATCTGTCTTGGACTGAGCATAACCCTGTGAAATCAAGAAGGAAGTAAGCTTATGGTTCCATTCTCTGCTAGCCTGCTTAAGACCGTATAAAGACTTGTGCAATTTACAAACAGCACGAGGTTGATCTGAGGAAAGACCTTCGGGCAACTGCATATAAATCTCCTGTGTAAGATCACTATGAAGAAATGCATTATTCACATCAAGTTGATGCACATGCCAGTGTTTGATAGAAGATAAGGCTAGTAACAAACGAACTGTGGTAAGCTTAGCTACTGGAGAGAAAGTATCAGTGTAGTCCACACCCAACTGCTGTGTATAGCCTTTGGCAACGAGCCTGGCTTTATATCTCTCTACGCTGCCATCTGGGTTGTATTTAACCTTGTAAACCCACTTACAACCAATGGCTTGCTTACCTGGAGGCAAAGAGACCACTGTCCATGTGTGATTGGCTGCTAAAGCAGCCAACTCCGCGTGCATTGCCTTCTGCCAGTGAGGAGAACTGGCTGCTTCATGGTATGAATTAGGCTCCTGCTGTAGACTAATATTAAGAATATATGCCCTATAGTCAGGAGCTAAAGCATCAAATGACATGTAGTGCTGAAGGGATGAGAGGTGGAACAAGAAGATTGGGACAAGGGTGTGCGTTGGAGAAGGTTACAGTAGTAATCTTGTAGATATTTAGGAGGCTTACGAACTCTAGAAGAAGAAGAATCAGGAAGCACAGGTAAGCAAATTTCAAGACCAGTGCAAGGATGGACATTGTTATGAGACTGTGAAGCTTCAGATGAGTAATAATCCGTTCCTGGAGTGCTGTCATGTGGTGGACTAATGGAGGAGCTATTATCTTCAGGAAGAGTGTTTGAGACATCAAGTGTGCTGGGAGTAGGTGATGCTTCGGAGGAAACAGGAGGATGTTGGTAGGGAGAGTGACCAGCTAATGAGGCAGGTCTAGATGATTGATCAGGAGAATGGTCATGGTTGGGAGGCACATCAGTGGTGGTAGGACTCTCAAATGGAAAAGTGTGTTCAAAGAATTGAACATCCCTAGAAATGAAGATAGATTTGGAATGCAAGTTTAGCATAATATACCCTTTGACATTGTGAGGAATACCAAGGTAAACTGATGGTATGGACCTTGGTGCAAACTTAGATTTGTGAGGAGTAGTGTCTGCAGCAAATGCAAAACAACCAAATGTCTTTAACTGATTATATGAAGGAATGGTCTGAAACAAGAGTTGGTGAGGACTTTTATGATTGAGCAATGGTGTAGGTAATATATTTATGAGATGGACAGCATACTGAGTGCAAAATCCCCAGTAGCCTATAGGGACATTGGACTGGAACTTCAAGGCCCTAGCAGTATTTAGGATGTGTTGATGCTTTCTTTCAACAATCCCATTCTGTTGGGGCGTGTTGATACACGTAGTTTGATGAATTATGCCCTTGTTCATATAAAACTTAGGCATATTAAACTCCTGGCCATTGTCTGATCTCAACACCTTAATGCACTTATTGAACTGATTTTGAACAAATTGGCAGAAACTCTCAATGACATTTCTGGTTTCTGATTTTTGTTTAAGAAGGTATAGCCAAGTAAACCTTGTAAAATCATCAACTATGGTAAGAAAATACCTTTGCCCGTAAATAGTGGGATGTTTATGAGGTCCCCATATATCAATATGAATGAGGTCAAAAGCTGAAATTGAAACAGAGACAGAAACTGGAAACGGACGTCTTTTCATTTTTGCCAACGGGCATATGGAACAAGAGTACAATTGATCAGGCAAAGTAATAGAAGGATCAAACTTTTGTACATCCTTTATTCTAGGCATAGGAGCATGTCCTAATCTATAATGCCACAATAAGGCAGGAGAATCCGAAAGTTTAGCAGCAACTGACAGACACTTTGAATATGATGAAGAAGAATCTGGTTTGGCATGGCTAGAACTTTGCAAATAGTATAAGCCTTTGATCAATTCAGCTGAACCAATCGTCTTCAGAGAGACTTGGTCCTGAATTACACAAGAAGATCCCATGAACTGAACCAACACAGATGACGCAGAAAGCAACTTACTAAGAGACAAAAGATTATATGCAAAACTGGGAACAAACAGCACATTATGTATAACAAGTGAAGGGTTAATCATAACTGAACCAATGTGTGTAGCTTCAACTGAGGTCTTATTTGGAAGTTTAATGAACATGTTATGAACAGGCTGAAAAGAGTGGAACATGCTGATGCTACATGTAATGTGATCAGTAGCTCCTGAATCTAGAATCCATACATTCAAATTATTAATCCAGCCATTACCTTTTTCATTACCTGACAAAGCAGACATTACTGCTCCCTGGTTTCCACCAAACTGCACTGGAGCCACAGCAGGCTGACTAGGATCCTTGACACTTAACAACGACAACAACCTTTGAGTCTGTTCCTGCGTCAAAACTGGGAGCTGGCATGACTGTCCATTCTGATCATGCTGCTGTGAATCACACTCAACATCATGAGCTTCAGTTACATTTGCCCTTGGTTTGTACCCCGGGGGAAAACCGTGCTTCTTATAACACCTCTGTTCGACATGTCCAATCATGCCACAGTGAGTACACTGCGGCCTCTTAGATCCTTCAGGATAGAATCTGCCATTTCCTCTTCTATACACATTACTTCCTCCTCTACTGTTAAATGCATTCACGCTAATATTCACACCTTCGTTATTCTCAGACATCATGGCAGTAGGATTATTCATAAATTGTACCGAGGTGACACTATTACTTAGCTTCCTTTCGTATTTCAACGCCATGGCAAATACAGTATCTAAGCTAGGCATGGGTGACATAACAAACACTTGAGATTTTACGGCATCATAATCATCATTTAGACCTTTAACAAACTTGATAACACAATCACTTTCAACATAAGCCTTCATATTCGCTGTGACGTTGCAATTGCAACCACGACAAGTACAACGGGGAATTGGCCTTACAGCCATCATCTCCTCCCATACTCCTTTCAATTTAGTGAAGTAATCACTAATGCAATCCGTCTCTTGCCTTATATTATAAAATTTTTCAAGTAAATCAGAAAGCCTAAAAGGATCACAACTTCCATACCTTCGCTTAAGATCATTCCATACCTCTGCGGCTGTATCGTACCACATCACGCTTTGTGCAATTGCAGGAGATACACTATTCATAATCCAAGAGTGAATCATTGAATTAACTTGCCTCCAGGAATTGTATTGTGGATCAGCTGGATTAAGAGGTGCAATAGTGCCATCCACGAATCCAATTTTGTTTTTCACAATCAATGCCATTGAAAACATTCTACTCCAAGTATGGTAATTATGAGAGGTTAGAGGAGGTTGAGCAAGGATTATCGCTGGACTATCATTCGGATGAAGATAGTAAGGATTAGCCGCCGGAGCATCTGCTGGCTGATTACCATTCCGTACATTATTAGCCATTTCCAAACAAACAACAACGATTAGACTCAATGCCTATTACAGATCAGAGGTTAGAGACCATACGCTCTGATACCATGTCAAAATTCACTCAAATTCATCCAGAACGGAACCATACGAATATGAAATGCTAGAGAGGAATGAAAACTGAACTTTCTAGATGAAGAATTACTCCATTGATCACGTTTGAAATGCAGCTGAACTCTGCATTTTATACACTTCGGCTAAGGCAGAAACGAAGAAAACAAAGGAAAATTACTAAACTAGCCTTCTATTTACAAATGACCCAACTATCTCATTAAGGGCAAAATGGTCATTTCCCACTATTTAAAATTTGCCGCCTGCAAGCTTCTTCCCCAAATCTTCTGCTGGGCAGCTGCTTCACATCCAATTGCAACGCCCTTCATCCCAACACAGCACCTGCAATCTTCTTCACCAATCATCATTCCATGACTGCTTTTTCCAGCTCATCAACCAATCATCATGGCCTTTGATCATCAACCCTGATCCAACGAACTGAGCTTGTGCTTGTCCAGCTTGGCCTGATCAGCTTGCAACTCATCACCATCTTCAACAGGGACCCACGCCTTTGGGAGCAAACATGCAACGTAGAAACGTCCAGACCAAAAACTAAAGAAATTAAGTCGACACAAGAATAGCATCAAGCAGTGATTTAGTCCCGTGAATGAGAGGCCTTTGATTTTTTAATTAGACTCTCGTGAATAAAATATACAAAACTCTGATATTTGTTGGAGAATTTAAGGTTGGGCTTTGGCCCATCGTTGGAGATTGGAAGATTTGGGCTTTGGCCCGTTAATGAGTGTTGCTAAACTTGGTTGAGCAACATACTTTGAGCTTAATGAGTTTCCGATAATGAAATCGAAAACTAATGAATCCTTAGTTATCTACGTGACGAGTAGTTAATGTTAGGATGTGGAATCACTCAATTTTGAGATTGTGTGTGAATGTGAAATTAATGCTCAAAGTAGATGGAAATGTTATGGATGGGTGATGTGTCACCTGTGTGGAGGAATGCCACGTTGGAAGTGTCTATGTGGCGTAAAAAGCATCTGACGGACATCGATCGATGACATCGATCGATCGATGTCACTTCGATCGATCGATGTTATCGATCGAAGTGGATCAGAGGGCTTCGATCTCTTGGTAGATCGATCTAAGTGGATCAGAGGACATCGATCGATCACTTCGATCGATCGATGTCTCTTAGATCGATCAGAATGATCGAATGATGTACTCAGTCAGACATCAGTCGATTACATCGATCGATGTCACTTCGATCGATCGATGTGATCGATCGAAGTCTGACAGCGGGCAGATTTGTTCTGTTTGTGCAGGTTGATTCAAACTTAAATCAAACACTATCCTCCTACAAAAGATAAGATCAATCTGTTGTGATCTAACGGTGGCAGGGAAGATAGCTTTGATCTAACGGCCGAGATTTAAACTGTCTTAACTGCTTAACCGAATATGGTTTCCATCTAACGATCCAGGTTTAAACCTGCTAATCTATCTTCGATCCAAAGGCTGAGATTAAACCTTCCTAATCTAGATAGGAGGTTTTAATCTAACGGTCTAAATCAAACTTCGGTTTTGATCCAACGGTCACGGTTCCTTGTTCTCCAACCGATTCCCCTATATAAAGAGGGCTAAGGGTGTTCATTTGTGAAACACCTTTTGCTCTTAGCATTTCAACGCATTTTGCATTCGTAGCACGTGAGTCTTGCATATTGTCCGGGAGAAGTCATGACACTCTAAGCGTTCGAAGGAGTTCAAGTTCAGCAGTGCCTCTCAACTGAACAGGTACCCGTTGTATCCTGGGAGACGATTGCTCACACCGGTTGGGCACAGTATATCGGAGCAATACGTCTTAAGGACAGAGTCTTCGACTCGCCCCGGGTTTGATTTATTTTGTTTTGCTGTTTCATATGCACACGTTGTACGACTGCGTCTTGGTACATGATTGATTGTTTCCAACAATATTGTCTACTTGTAGATTATAGTATGATGTTTCCTTCCGTAACTTAATTGATTTTAAGATGACTGATTCAATAAATATATGTTCTAACTCTAAAAACCATACTATAAAAACATGGACTCTCTCTTCGAGTTGAGTATAAATTTTTTGTGGATATGAATGTTTCTTTTCCTTCTATTCGGTAATTCACTAAGTATTCGATTTACATCGATTTTTACCTTTTTATAGTATTATATGTCTTAGGAAGAATAACTGTCATTATATGTGATGAGAATACAAAAAAAAATAACATATATGTACAAAAGAGAATTATTTTAACCAAAAGAAAAGTATGACCGGAAGGATAACATTAGGCTGTCAATTTTTGATATGACATACTAACTCAACACGAATCGATTCGCTTTTTGTGGGTATAAGTTTGACCTTTACAAGTTTAAATAAAAATCTGGTAAAACCCGTCTAACTTGTAAGTTGACTCGTCAAATGCGAAATCGACCCTTCAATCTATTAAACCTGACGCTAACCTAGTACGCCAAACCCAATAACAACATATCAACCCGCCAACTAACATGTCAATCCATCAAACCTACTAAAATCAAAAATTATGTTGACGTATTAATCTAAATTTGACATGTCAAACTGACAGATCAACAAGATTAAATTTGCCTTTTACAATTTGCTTAAGTGTCAATCCACAATTCTACCAATCCAAACCTCATATGTTTACCATCCATAAACAAGCCATTATTAAAAAAAAAATTTGCCACACAGGATGAGAGTTACATTTGAAACAATCATCTTCCCTGTAATTGACCAGATTCTGCTAACGAGTATATTAATAATGTCCGTTAAACCACGTGAATTATTTGAGTTATGCTGAATAATGGTGATCGCCACTTAAATTGATCAAATTAAGCTGATTAAACGCTGAAACTGAAATCGAAATCGAGCTATGAATGAGATGTGATGCTAGTTTAACAACCATTTTGGAGCAACTTCATTATGAACAATTGGAAAGTTCAACTATCAACTAGACCTATCACTAAATAATCGGTTAGATGGTTTAATCATCTTATGAAATGAACACGACGAAATTAATTAAATCGAGTTATTAGGAAAGAGAACCTAAAACCAAGAACAAATTAAGAGCGAAGTACATTGATGCATGAACTCTTAAAGTCATTTTGTGCAAGCACATACATACATGAATACACGCATATATGTATGCATATATATCGACCTGACCATTTTTCTAAATATGTTCTGACCAAATGACATATTTAAAAGAAAAATAGAAACTCCAGAATGGATAGCGTCTTTTGAAGGGCATCATCACCTTGCACAAAGGAAGAATTGTCCGCATACCAAAACAACCCCCTTGTTTTGGCCAATAATGTCACAGTCCCATTTCTGGCATTATTGTAGGGCGGATGTGGTGGTGGTGGTGGAGGAACGTGATCTACTCATCCTTAAACCCCTCATCTTCTTCTTCATCGCCTGTCACGTGGCAATATCCCTTTCATACACCTACTCACCTCCGCATCTAGCCTCACCACTCCTCTTTGTTTTCACGTGTCGGACGGTACAAAAGGACGGTACAAAAGTGGGTGAAGAGTTTAGGAGTGAGGAGATCACATTCCCGTGGTGGTGTCTAAGACTCTACGACTAAAGAATCTGTGTTATACTTTTTGCTCATGAGAAGCGAAAGTTCTCTTCAACGTTAGATGACACAGCATTATCTTGAAGGATTGTTAAATAGCATATTTGATAATGATGACTAATATTGTTTGATGGTTTAAATGGATAAGATGATAAGATAATGATAATAATCTGCCAATATTTATATGTACTACTGTTACTTCCCTAAACTCTTAGTTCTGTAAGGGGTAAACTATATATTTTATGTTTGATATCATTATTTTTTATCAATGCAATTTTTAATTTATCCTTTTTTCATACTTTTTACTGAAAGAAAGAAATAACGTTTACAAGTTAAAGATATTAATTATAAAAACCAATTACATTATATCGAATAACGCATTCTAATGATTAAATGAGTATCATATTAAAAAGTTTTACTACAATATCGATTATGTAACGCGCTATTTGATATAACTTGAGTTAGAATCACAAATATCATTACAATCACATTTTCAAACAGAAGACTACTCCCCCCCCCCCCCCCCCAACAGCCTCCCCCTTGGTTCCAAAACTTAATTCATATCCACCTTTTGTGAAAAGTTGGTGTGGCTGTAGTGACGGCAAATAATTTATCCTTCTCAGAACTTGCTACGTATGGCTTAGAAAATATCAAAAACCAATTACTGCAAAACATAGCAACATGTTTCATTATTTAATATTGAAGAACGGAGTAAATATTGACAAGGATTTCCGTCCCTTAATGAAATAAATAACCATGAAATATGATGGTAAATTCAAAACCTGACACATAGGATGGTAAGTTTGAGAGAAAAAAAATGATAATGATCGAAGTTATCATTACCCACATACATGTATAATTGAAAGTCAGAGTTACAAAAAGGCACCGACAATCATGTTAGAAGATATATTCTTCATGACTCACATAAGATTCTAAAGATGCAGATTATGGGTTCGGATTTCTTCACCGTCAAAAAACCATAAAAAAAATCATCCAACGATATGTATCCAAGCAATGATGGTGGAACGACGGAGTGACCAACCCGTATCGGAGTGTTCGGTTGGTCGTAGAACGGTGAAAGAATCCGCCCTTTAAAATCATGGATATGTTAGAATATGTTGAGTTTTGATGATTGCACAATTTGACACTTTGAACAAGGGATTAGACGCTTCATGTGTGTGTGTTGAAGTCAGTATACTTCGAACGCTTACATTAGGCGCTTAATGTACCTTGGTGGAGTCCAGTATACTTCGAACGCCTACATTAGGCGCTTTATGTGAAGTGTCTGGATGTGCGAACACTTCGAACGCCTAGATTAGGCGCTTCATCTGAAGAGTTAGAAAATCAGGACACTTTGAACGCCTGATTAGGCGCTTCATGTGGCCTGTTGAAAAGTGCGAACACTTTGAACGCCTCTTTAGGCGCTTTATGCTGTCCACCAAGCCAAAAGTACTTTTCCCCTGAGTGGACACGTACTCCTGTGTACTTTCTCTGAGAAAAAGTCAGAGTTAGTTCGAACAAGCATGAAGGGCTACATTAGGCGCTTCATGTGACTTCGAACGACTTAAGAAGCCCACATTAGGCGCTTGATGTGACTTCGAACGACTGTTCATTTTCACATTAAGCGCTCAATGTCACTTCGAACGCCTGTGCTTTTTGCACATTAGGCGCTTCATGTGACCAACGTTACAAAGGACTCAAACTTCACTTTTTAACATCAGTTGACCCTTTGTACCCTCCCCTTTTAGTGTCTTTTTCACAGGTTTCTCTCTGCTGAAGATTTCAGGTTTCCTTTCTTGACATTCATTTTGAAATCTCTCCAAGAATGTTGCTACATGCCAAAGGGAGATCTCCAATGATGATGACTCACCAACACATGATGCCAAAACTCATTAATGTCAGTGCAGAGGGTTTCAAACGGAAAGAAACATTGAGGTTGATAAAATAAGGGTTTCTTCCATTGTCTTCTCTAACTTTCTACTTTGCAAGCTCTCAAATTCTCTCAAGCTCAAGCTCTCAAAATACTTGTAATCTTTGTACATTTTACTTTATTGTTGAGAGTGTTTATTGTAAGAAGAAGAAGAGTCTTCTTCTTGGTGAGATCATATTGTGAGAGATTGGGTAGATTGTTGGTCAAGGAGCAAGGGTGCTTCTTGTTTGAGATTTCTAGACTTTGAATGGTTAGTTGATAGTGTGTGGTGCACTATTCTCCCTACAAGATTTCTTTGAGGACAAAGAAGATCTTTGGAGGCTAAACTTCAAAGGGTTAGACTTCTTGGTTGTGGTCTAGGCAAAGAGCCTAGTTTTTCTATTTTCTGGATTTTGTTCTTGATTGTTGTTTCCCCCAAAAGAAATAACAATTCCCATTTCAAAATCCTTCTTGTGAAACATCAAGAAGGTAGAGGAGTAGAGTCATTTGACTTGAACCTCTATACATACTTGTGTTCTTTATTTTCTTTCAAGTCTTTATTCTTTCTAAAGAACACACCCAAGTATTGATTGCACTTTAAAACGAAAAATAGCCATAAAATATCCATACTTGGTGAACACACTATCCAACCCCCCTTCTAGTGTGTTCTAAGGGACCTAACAGGATATGGGACTATGTAGCTAATAAGAGGGTAAATATATCTTCTATCATGACATTAATATTTCTGAAATACCAAGATGATGATACAAAGATAGACCATTTACAATACCATGTGGTCTACAAGGACCTAGTTTTGAGTATATAATCTCATAAAGGATTCAAACATCTACCATTTTAGTTGACTCATGTTGGTCAATGACACGAATAATGGTATGAAAAAAAAATGAGAATTTAGAGTTATTGAATATCTTATAAAGAAACATGACACATGGATCTATATAAATCTCAAAAGCTACTTTAAAATAACGTATAAGCAGAGTAGTTGGTTAAATACACTGCACATTGGATGTGGAATCCTATAAAGGCAATTCTAAAGAAGTTATTCTTGACATTGATTTCTTGAGAATCGACAGTTTGCTTAAAAGAACCAGATACTATATTAAATTGCTTCAAGCTACCACCATATACTTTATTATTATTATTATTATTATTATTATTATTATTATTATTATTATTATTATTATTATTATTATTATTATTATTATTATTATTATTATTATTTGGGCAAATGAAAACGGAATTTTACTTGAAGTTAGACATTTTACTGTACACCTCATGCCTTGAACAACTTGTTGCCGAAAATAATAAGGTTTGCGTCCCATATTGTTTCAGATAGACGTTTTCACATAATTTGATGAATTCAATTATGATGGACATGCAACCAAGTAGTGTCAACATCAAATATGGCAAAACTTATTGAAATTTATTTTATAACTTCAATAACAAAAATGCATTATGATTTATCAATGTCCATGAATAACTAAAAATAATAATCGTATACTTCAGTTAAAAAAAGTGTTTCCGGTGTATTAGGCTTCTGTGTTAGCGCGGAGTCTAGAGACGGGCCGGATCGCTTCGCGATCTGATTACATAGTCTTACTTTACACTTTGCGAAAGAAGCTGTTTCCACGCCTCGAACCCATGACCTCAATACCTCAAAGTAGCAACCTTAACAGTTGCTACAAGGCCCATTCTCAGAATTGTATACTTCATTTAATAGGACTATATATATATATGTGAAAACCGAAGTGTTAGCTAATATCAATAGTAACACTCCATAAACACATATTTGCAGTCTTGAATTAAGTGAGTCAAGATTTCAGAAAATGAACTAGAATAACAAAAGACTACCCCCCCACAAAACTTCATATACCAAGATACCTGACTTAATTTCCTCATCCAGCAAATATACTTCTTACAAAAAATATAATATGTACAGGGTGGTTGGAATTCAGATAGACATTCATTTAGTTATTTTCTTCTTTTGGTAGGTGATATCTGAATTATTTTAAACTCGATTAGAAAAATGCAATAAGCATTGAAACCTAGAATAAAACAAAATATTTAAGTGCATGCACAAAGGATATGGTAAAAGACTCAGAATAGTTTTGATCTAGTTATATATAAAAAAAAGAGTTTGAATGTTCAATATCAAAGTTCTCTACTGTCCTGTCAAATGGGCCTTTGTAAACAATGCAAATCAAATAATAATTTACATTGAAAAACACTACAATGATTACTTTATTTATTATGTCAGAAGGGCTCCAAATCTAAGTAACTGTCACGATCTACATTACTTATCGTCTAAGTGAACATTAATTAATCACCATAAATTTTTTTCAACCGCATTAGACCTATATATAATTTAGATCAAGTTATATTAATGATATATGATTAGGTTTTTTGGAGGGGTGGGGGGTGGGGTTGTGGCCTTTTGTGTCGGTGGTGGTAGGCCTAGATGCAATGTTGGCCTTTTATTTTGCTTTATTATCTTCAAACTCTGGAATCCCACCACGCAAATATCAAATGACAAGGTGAAACAAGAAAATTGAAGAGAAAAATAAATAATAAATGAAAAGGAAGAAGAGGACAAAACTAAATAAGTAGGAGTATTGAATAATGGACAAAAGAGGTCCCCTCCTATCCCTCTTCTTTTCTTGAATGCTTCTGCTAAATAGTGGAGTGGATCATCATCATCATCATCATCATCATCATCATCATCTTCTTTGCCTCCTCCCCTTTCATTTATTTCATTTTCAGCCTAACGTTATAATTATATATATTATACATGCTTTAGTGGATTAGGACGTTTCCTCGTTTTTCAGATGTTTCTATCTCCTGCAAACTTTATGATTTGCAGTCCAACGAAAAAAACATTCTAGTGTACTAGATTTATGCGTTTGCGTATAGTTTGATTCTGATGTATGCAGTCTTACACTATGTTTTTGTACAAAAGTCTCTTTCTATGACTCAAACTCGTGATCTCAAAATCACAAAGTAACAACATTACCAGTTGCTCCAAAGCCCGTCTTTATTTATGAACCAACACAACGACCCGCTAATTAACACGTTTCCGTGGGGTTCTAGGACAATACATACAACACAAAAATGTAAGATTATTTAGTTTTATGGCATGGGTTAATTTTTGTATCTTGTCGTATGAAACGCAATAAAATTAAACTTTAATATAAGTAAAAGTTTTACCAAACTTGTGCAGAATTTAATTAACTAAAGACCTCAATTGAACGCAGGTGAAGTTGTTTAATTTCCCTCCCATCAACGTCTTCCATCCGTCTTTCTGATAGGTTTTGGAATGGAAAATTTTCTCTGTCCAATCTGTTAGTTATTGTCTTTAAATGGATAAAAACATTGATTTACTCTTAACCTTCATAATTCTAAGTTTGACTTTATACTTGCTGTAATAACTTTATCGACCGTGAGCTTATCCATATATAAACTACCAGCCCTTTGATTGAAACTGTTAGTTCGAGTTAAGACATAACTAACTAATTAATCATCTAGTTTATTTTAACAATTAGTAATCTAGTTAATTAACTATTCTCAGCAATATACATTATTATTTGTGATCTTCTAAGTTTCTACACACAAATATATAATATATATGTGTAAATCCATGTAACCACATTATATAAGTTTTTGACCACCTAATGTAATAGAGAGATGGTGCCGTCGTCAATTAATTAATATCCATGTCATTGTTGACATATGATATGCCATCTTTAATAATAAACTTTAATTATTGTCTTTGACTTAAAATGTGACCGTATCAACTTCATAAGTACTTTTTAACTTCTTCATAGTTCATGTACTACCAAATTCTAGTTAAGTATAGATTTATTTCAACATTACACTAAAAGGTGTTAAAACAATGCTATACATGCATAAGGAATTCATGCCACATATCCAAGGGTTATACTTTTCATTCGTATGGAGTATAAACTATTGATTCTAAAAATATATATTTTTCCAATGAAATATAAGTGTAGTAAATTCACTTAACTTTAAAACACCTGCACACATGACTTGAAGAACGACCTCTCGATTTAATGACATTTATCATCAAGCATCATACGTGTTTTATTATCATATTGTAGAAACACTTTTATGTTACACGTGTTTTTTTATATTGTATTTTATACAACAAACCACGGATAACATACTTTTAATTTTTCACCTGCACCTAAAACCCTAGACTATATCGATTTTTTCTTTTATGAGGTCCAACCTAAGTTTCTGAACCACGACTTGTTGGGTTTAATGTGAGTCAAAATATGAGGCTTCTAATCACGCGTCACCACGTGTAAAAAAGCATTTTTTTCAAGAAGGGGATGATGCTCTTTTTTTTTTTAAAAAAATTATTTTTTACACATGGCGACACGTGATTGGAGTCCTCATATTTTGCTTTACCTCTAGTCTCCTCCTCATATCTAAACCCGGAATCGTTGGTCTCACAGTCTCACACCTCATTACCACAGAGGTGCTTGGTCGTATGAATTTGATTTGAGGAGAAGGTCAAATCAGTTAAATGTTGCTTCTCTCGTTCAACTCGTAGGTACTTCATTCAAAAGCAAAACTTACCCTGCCTGTAAAGGGATAGGATCGACACGTGACCACGCGACATGTGGCAGCAATGAGGGTTGGTTAGGCTAGATGCAGGTGACCCTCATCTAGCTTTACCACCCACCCTTGCTGTCACGTGTCGCACGGTCACAAAAAAGATGAAGAAAATGGGGGTGAGGAGATCCCAACCACAGTAAATATCATAAGCATTTATTGACAGGGCAAGAAAACACAAACGCTTTGTGGTATTTAATTTAGTCTCATTGTATATATATTTGTGAGTGAATAAAGTCAGGCATCTTTTTGTTCAACTTTTGAGCCCGTTTCTCTCTCTCCTCCTTCATTTCCTTTTCTCCCTTATCAAATTGGATCGGAAAAGGTCAGATGTATTACAGAAAAATGAAGGGACAGGTCATGAAACTATGGATACCTACCTCATATCTATAGAGACATATATGTATGGCCAGCAACCAAACCCCCAACCCTTGTTTTTCTCATGTATTATTGTCATAACTGCTTTGCTCTTCTCCTCGAGTACTCAAAACACACACAAACACACAGTACTCTCCATTCTCCCACTCAAAGCTGAGATGGTTTGGTGTCACTGTAACTGAAATTCTCTTTTAGTTTGCAGAAATGATGATGAAGACAAAGCAGCACGTGCACGTTCAAGTTTCTACTACAGGTACTAGTATTAATTTAGTGCAAAGAATAATATATCAATCCCTATATATCTCTTTGATTATATTTTTCTCTATTCTATTCGATTTCTCTCTCCTTCCTCTAACTTTCTAGCAAAGGTTGAACTTCAATCCCAAACGACTCCACACCCCAGCCCGACGAGACAGCTGGAAGGCAGAGAAGTCTCCTTCCTCTAACTTGATTGAATAGTATATATACTTCATACGTACTGTGGGTTCATCTTCTTCTACCTGCCATATATACCCCATTCGTTTTCTTCAGTTCCACATATTCTTGTCTGCACCATTTGAACCAATCAATAAACTGAAGTTCAAATCAATCATTCTCTTTTTCTTATCTCAATTTTCCCAGGTATTGAATTCTTTTGATTCATAATATATCATCTCTTGTAACAATATCTCCACGACCATCAATTCAATAGGAATACATATTCTAATACAATTTTTACACGGTTGGATGGCAATTCAATCTTCTTTCTCATCTAGCTCACTGATTGAAGTTGCTCCTTTCTCATCTAACTCATCCTACTTCAATTTATGTTGATAAAGTAGAATAAACTAAAACTGTTCTTTTCTTCAATTCTCACTTGCTCCTTTATCATCTAGCTCACAGATTGAATAAGATCAAGTCTTTTTTCCTAATTCTCATCCATCTCCGTATTAACACTTTCTCAACCTGATCAAGAAGTGTTTTTTAGTTCTTGCTTTTGACATGAATTGATTGAATAATTCAATTAGCTCTTGAGCCGTTGGATCATTCGACGAAAGAAACTTGGTTGTGAAACAAGTTTTTTTAATTATTAAGCAATAAGCATGTATATATGGGACCGGATCCTCTCACTACAATCCCTTCACCTATTTCTCCACCGCATGACACGTGGCAGCAGGAGAGAGTGTTGAAGCTAGACGAGGGTCACCTGCATGTAGCGTCACTACCCTCCCCTGCTGATATATGTCGTACGGTGAGAAAGTGAGTGAGAGTGTTATGGGTAAGGTGATCCAAACTATGTATATGTACATATTATTATATATCATTCATGGATGCCTTTTGTTGATGATGTAAGAATTGATGTGAACTATGAAGTGATTTTTATTTGATGTTTACATGAGCAGGAAAGAAAGACATATGTTATTAAAGATTAAATCAATATAAAGACAGAGATGGGGACGTACTTTCATGGGAGCTCAGAAATCCAAACATGTGGAGACGGGTTACAAACCCTGATTCTCATGAACCCTAATAATTCTAGCTACCTTGGATATTCTGACACGCAACCACCGCAGTCACAGGCGGAGCCAACAGTAAACAACTTTGTTTTCCTCAACCCTTCCAATAATCATGGAGGAACCTCATCATACAATTTCCTTCACGCGCCTCTCTCTCACACGCAGCAGCTCGTAGGCGTCCCGCTTACTTCAGCATCTGCCACGTCACTACAAGACCACTACTTTCATCACCGCCTCCGTCAAGATGTCTCTCCGCTTCATCATGCGTTTTTCCCGCGCGTACAATACAATCCGTATAGTGAGAGTCTAGACGTTCCGATGGCGCGTGAGGTTCCACGCTCTCAGCAGGTGCTCGCTTTGAGTCTCTCCCCTCGGCAACAAAACTGTGGATCTTTGACGTCATCGCCGCTAGCAAACGTATCAACTGCTAGCAGCGATAACGTCCGGGTGGCGTCGACGTCGTCGGCGTCAGGGATTTCGAACGATGTGAATGGCATGAAGAGCGTGGTTTTGAATTCGAAGTACTTGAAAGCAGCGCAGGAGCTTCTTGATGAAGTGATTAATGTTGATAAGGGAGTGAAAAGCAGGGGAGATTCTGTTAAAGGGTTTAGTGGGGTTGCCAAGAATGCTGGGGAGGCATCATCAGAGATAGGTTCGGTTGCCGGAGACTGGCGAATTGGCCGGGAAAGCGGCGGCAAGAGTGATAGCGAGCTTACTACAACAGAGAGACAGGAAATTCAGATGAAAAAGGCAAAGCTTGTGAACATGCTTGATGAGGTCAGACCAAAATGCATGTCTTTGTCTCTTGTACGATTAATTCCATTTGGTGGCATCTTTTTGCTGTCACTAGATCTTAGAAATTAATGGTAATAATAATACATCATACATTTTAAATTCTTTGCCTCATCTAGAGCACGTCAGTCTAGAAAAACGTGTAAAACATATACAAAAAACAAACATGTAAACAATATATCTGGTTTTAGTATAACACTCACAAAAGTTGTAAGAGGGACATTGTTGATGTCTTTTTGGAGAGACGAGAATTATTCTTTACACAACACTTGTGAATATGAGGTGACCAATCTATCAAACAGAGCAATAGACATGCCTGCAATTCTCTGAGATGAATTCTGAGTACTTTGCACTGCCGAGAATACTTTTCGAGCGTTTTAAGGATGTCCACGAGTACGGCAATGAGAGTCGGGTCTCTATCATTCAAAGTAGATCATACAATCAGGTTATTAGACTTGCAGTGAAAGGTTCCTTTTCTGTAGTCTTGCGTTGAAAATGTCATCTTACTAAAATCAGATTTTCAACTGATGTTTCGAGTTGTTCCCATTTCTTGGATTTCTCCTACATAGGGTGTTTCTAACAATTACATAACAGTTAGATGCTAGACTTGATCAATGCAAAAATTACTTCAAATACAGTTACATGCACTTTCAAAATTGATTGCGTTCTAAATTGATATTAAGTTACCTTCTTGTTATCTACTCTACCACCCCTCACCTCCAAATATTGTTGTTGCCTTCTTGCATGAAAACTGAATGTTATGTTAAAGGTTTCATTGGTGAAAAACTTTGGTTGATTTGAAGGTGGAGCAAAGGTATCGGCAGTACCATCATCAGATGCAGATAGTTGTTTCCTGGTTTGAGCAGGCAGCTGGAATTAACTCAGCAAAAGCATATACATCTCTTGCTTTACAAACAATTTCAAAACAATTCCGGTGCCTTAAGGATGCCATTTTGGGACAAGTAAGAGCTGCAAATAAAAAATTAGGCGAAGAAGATAGTTTGGGAGGCAAAACTGGGGGATCAAGGCTCAAATTCGTTGATAATCAATTGAGACAACAAAGGGCTCTTCAACGGTTGGGAATGATCCAGCAGAATGCTTGGAGACCCCAGAGAGGATTGCCTGAGCGTTCTGTCTCTGTTCTTCGCGCTTGGCTCTTCGAACACTTCCTTCATCCGTAAGTATATTTCTAATACATCTGGCAAAAGACATTTTCAGTACACTAGGCTTCTGCATTTGCGCAGGGTCTAGAAAGAGATCGGATCGCTTCGCGATCTGATGTACGCAGTCTTACTCTACATTATGTGCAAGACACTGTTTTTGCGACTCGAACCCATTACTTTAGGTTCACAAAGCAACCTTTGCCAACAAATATAATATTCTTAGGCCCTAAAGTTAGAATGACATGTGTCATCATGTATCTCATTAAATGAATTAGAAGGTGATATACATATGAAATAGAAAATCATTTCTTGTCTTCCACGGCCATATCATAGTGCAATGATTACGACCTTTGTAAGGTTGCGGACATAACAACATCCACGTAGTTAAGGTTTGCATCCATTCAGTTAGTTGAGCAGTTGAGTCAACTGTTGGACCGTTAGATCATATAAAATTTGCATACTCTAACAATGCTAAGTGAATACAACAACATTACCTCATTGTTTTAGAGGCTCTTGCCTATGGCAGGGTGAAGAGGGCTGGATGTACGCAACCTTTACCTATGTGTTGAAAACATACAACGGTTATTTCCGGATGACATATGATAAAAATTGCGTCAAATTGTGTCGATTGATGGCTACTTCACAATACAAGAAGCGCAGACAATTTTGTTAGTCGTTTTGTATTATTCCAACATATTTCAAAGTCAGATAAAAATTGTGTCTTTGACTCCGTTGAAAATGGAACATAACAATGCTAAGTGAATCATTCTGCTAAATAAAAGAAATAACCCCCCCCCCCCCCTCCCCTCCGCCGCATTTTCATGCAGAATCTGTACTTGCAACATTTAGTTGAACTGAAACTATATCTTGAATTGAATATGCAGCTACCCGAAAGAATCGGACAAACTTATGCTAGCTAAACAGACAGGCCTTACAAGGAGTCAGGTACTTGGAGGTCCTTTCATTGACTTACAAAAGTTCTTGCCTGAAATGTTTCTATAGATGGATTCCTTATCTCCTCTTGGTTAAATCTTGATTCAGGTGTCTAATTGGTTCATCAATGCTCGAGTCCGACTTTGGAAGCCAATGGTAGAAGAGATGTATACAGAGGAAATGAAGGAGCAAGAAAAGAAAGTCTCAGAGGAGAAATCAGGCAAACATGATGGAAATGAGGATTCATCCAAACCTACTGCTTCCCCTGACAAAAGTTCATCAAGCTTAGGAAACCAAAACAGAGTCTATATTCCAAATCAAGACCCTGCCTTTAACCCGAAAAACGCTTCGCCAGCTTCAGCATCCCCAGCAACATCAATGAACATCCAGAACCAGTCTGGTTTCAATCTCATTGGCTCATCAGAAATGGAAACTATGACACAAGGAAGTTCAAAGAAACAACGTGCCACAGTCATGTTGCATTCCACTACTAGTGTTCCATCAATAAAAATGGATGAAAACCATGGTGATCTAAATGAGGAAAGTTTGTCTATGAAGTTTAACACTGAGAGGCATAGCAGAGAAGGGTTCTCATTACTTGGAGGACCAACAAACTTCATCGAAGGATTCGGTTCATATCCAATTGCTGAACTTGGAAGATTTAGTGCTGAGCAATTTCAATCACCATACTCAGGGAATGGATTTTCCCTCACACTTGGCCTCCCACAATGTGAAAATCTCACCATGTCTGTACCTCACCAGCCTTTTCTCCCGAACCAAAACATGCCGATGGGGCGTGGAGTTGAAATTGGTGATACAACAGAGTATGGTAACATGAACACCTCAACGTCCAATCACTCAACTGGTATATATGAGAACATCAACATGCAAAATGGGAAGCGGTTTTCGGCACAATTGTTGCCTGACTTTGTAGCTTGATCAGGTCCCTGTATCAGTAAATAAGGACAGATAGACAACTGCAAAAGATGGTTTTGCTAGGAAGGATCATTAATCAGGTCCTCTGGTGTTTGTACTTCCATTCCCTTCAGTACCAATACCATAGGTAAGGGGATTCAAAAGATGGTAGTGTAAAGATATGATAGTATTACATAGAGTAGTGATATTCTTCTTAAAAAAAAAAGAAAATAGAAGATATAGTTATATACTCTAGTAAAATTCAGCATTTACTCGTGACCTTTATTTTGAAGATACCATATGGTTGACATATGTTTGTAAGTTCTGTTGTTTCATATTTTCTGATAAAACAGAAGCATGGATGCCTTTCTGGAGTATTATAGATAATAATGCTGGTTGTTGGTGCATCTTATAGTCAATTGAATATTTCGTATGCATATGTACATATGCATAATGCATATACGTATACATACATACACATCGTTGCCTACGACCTCTCTATTCGGCAGCATCTTCAGGGTAGGACCCCCTCTCTGCTCGGCCATGATGCTTAAGTAGACGTCTGCCAGCAATCAACCCAGCCAAATAACCCGATACCTAGTAACGCACGGCCATCATGCGGACGCCTCTCGCCAATGCAAGCAGAACACACGGCACCTGCCTACCATCCCGTGACATGTATTCGTTACTGTGAACGTATAACAGCGAAAGAAAAGAAAAAGAAAGGGAGAATCCAGTTGGACAACTGAAAGAAACATAGCACAGACTGAACTCACAGCCTTGGCCAACCATCAAAACAGCCACCTATCCAGTAGAGTCAAACTCAAACAAATTGTTTTGCTTTCTACTTTTTATTTACTACCATGTATATGCAAACAACTGATTTGAGCGTCGAAAGGTTTTTTCTAATTCAGTAGCTTCGGGACCTCTAACGTCGTTTCTCCCGTGTAGGTTTCTGGGAACGCGACTGATCACGTCACCACAAAACATTGACGCCGTTATCACGTGGATCACCTCTGACCTCTTTAGTGAGGATCCGACTTCGTCAATCACCAATCTTGCTCCTGCTTTCACTCCCGTAACATGTAAGTTTGGAACATAATCCGTGTGTCTAATTGTTCATGTTATTTTTAAAACTTGAACACACTGCCAGCAATAAATAGGAGGAAAGGGTGGATGCAAACATGTCTAGAGAGACTATTCCGTTGCTTAGCAATAGGCTAAACTAGCTGGCGGCTTCGACGTTATTATATTCATATTTTATGTGAAGAAATAAGATTACAAATAGAAGCATCCCTTCTACCTTACCTTTTCCCACTGGATTTCCCAGCAGTCTATCATATTCAAATGCACATAATAAAAACACATCAATTCATGCATAAAAAACATCAGAAAAACATACAAGAGAAACACATAAATTAATGCATAAAACATCATACGTAGTAAAGAATCAATGGGATTCAACATAGCCTGTTTTGAAGATCACATGGAAGAACAGCACGACACACAGCATAAATGCGATGAGACCTGCCTTTAGCAAGTTGGGACAACAGTAACAAGTGTATCCAATTTCTAGGAGGAAATGTGAACAAACGAAATCAAGATAACAGGAAATTAGTCTCCATGACATAACTCAGTTGGTATTCGGGTTGGATTTGCTCCAAGAAGTTAAAAGTTCGATTCCAGATACATGCACAGGGTGGTTGTTTCAATGATGCTAGGCCGAAGGCCTAGTTTGCGGGATGACATCTTGTGTGGGTCTTTGCGTAAAGTTTTCACCAGCCTAGGAGTCCGTTAAGTTCTTGATTTGTATCTTTCATAATGTTCTTTGATGCTGAGACGGTAGAGGCCCTCATGGCCACTATATGACATTTTCGTCCAAGATAACAGGAAATTATATTCATCCCAAAATAGGTACATATGATAAAACCTTTTATGGAGGCATTCATGATTTCCTTTCAGAAGATCTGACCAGCAAGGTTAAAAGAAAACGAAACTCTACAAACTAAAAGAACGATAACCATAAAGACACATTTTGTAGCTGCAATAACTATTGCCCGACTGAAGAGGAAATCAGCCAAAATGGTAATTACTTACCGGTTACTCAATTCAGGTAAGATGGAATGGGTTCACGAATAGGACAATGCCTGCCTGAAATCAATGCTCCACTATCTTCTTATAGTCCATGTCCAGAAAATTTTTTAGGCAAGAGGACCATGCAAGAACTTTTATCTTTATATTTATGCAATTATAAAATAATTTTGGTAATTTCTGGACATGCCAATAGTTACTCTTTATTGATACACATGCAAGTCAAGCGGAGACAGATAATGTCATCCGTAAGAGCAGTTGAAAGCTTTCTTGTAGAAGGAAAAAAAAAAGTAAAGACATGTTCAAACTAACTGAATAGATTAGACATGACCTATCAAATTTGCACATCTCTAAGGACATGGTCCAAGATAGGAGATCATAGAGACGGAGGATTAAGGTTAGCGAGGTTTAGACAGGATCGAGGGACATCTTAGAGTATATAAAGGTGCGTAGATACTCAGCTCAATGTTAGGTTGACTTTGCATTTTTGTGTTAGTCTTTGTCTTGCATTATTTGTCGAGCATTGTGTGTTTATGGAAGTACATATAGAGCCGGAGGATCTCGCTGGAAGCAAACTCTCTATCTTTCAGGATGGGGGTATTGTTTGTATGACTCTCACCCTCCCCATACCCTAGCTATAACTTTTGCTTTTGTTGAGATATACCGGGTATATGTTGTTGTTGTTGTATTATTATCCTAGTACCTACCCATTGTGCATAATGGCAAGTGTATTCCCGATTCTAGTCTATGCTACAAGATTAGGCCTTCTTATCGCTGATCAAACAAAAATCTTTTCCTTCAATACAAGAAATTGTTAATATCATACTACACTGTCAAGATTTAACAAAATCAGACTTAGACAAACCAGATTGCACTCAAAGCCAATGCAACCGTTGCTCTGGAAAAGGATCTTCTATCTCACCATTTATCTTATTTTCTATCTAAATGTGATCATGCCATGATAAGCACATTTCAAGTATCGTTACTATGATAAATATTTGTTAAAAAATTTTGAATCCCCTTTACATTATTAAACAATATAGAGTTGAGTCAGGTCGATCCCAAGAAGAAATCCGTTGTTCAAATATTACGTAGGTAATGTGTTTGGGAAGCTTAACTTTAAAACAGAGTTTGATGATGTTTTACATTATAGACGATTGAAGAAACTATAAATCAATGTTCACCGCACCCTTGTTTCCATGTTTGACACTTTCCATAAATCATTAGTTTATACATAAATTACATCATAAGATTTAATAGATTCTTGGCTTAGAAAATGCAAGACTTCTTTTCATGGTTACGGGCACTAATAAGATTGTCTTACACCTTTTTTATTTAATCTTAACTTAATCATTAAGTATGCAACCTTGTGACATACTTAAGATGACAAGTTATAAATACATAAGCCCTCATCAAATCCCTAATAAGATAAGAATCTTGTCGTTATATCCTATAAGAAAACAATATTGTTAGTAACGTTTTGTTTACTAGGCCGCCTCTAGTAAAGAAGATCAAGATTAGGGCTGTAAATGAACCAAGTCGTTCGGTTGTTCGGCTCGTTTGGTTCGAGCTCGAGCTCGAGCTCGGCTCGGATAAAAGGTTAATGAACAGAGCTTGAACACCTTTTTCTGTTCGAGCTAGGTAAGTGACACCGTTCGTTTAATGTGTTCGGCTCGTTAATGTTGTTTGTTGAGTTAAACGAACCAAGCTTGAACAAGTAAATATGTTCGTTTAAATAAACGAACAAGCTCGGCTCGTTCGCTAAGTTAAATGAACAGAGCTTGAACAACGCAATGTTCGGCTCGTTCGGCTCGTTTACAGCCCTAATCAAGATTGTCGTCCCTCCAAATAAGCATTAGATAATTAAATTCTAGACCATGCTTCATGTATTCACTATTTATTGATCATAGTTATACTCCATGCTAACAATATTGGGTTAATCTTTTTTTTAAAAAAATAAATTGGGGAGGGGAATCGAACTCGAGATCCGGAAATGGAATAAATGATACTCAACCGCTAGACCTAAAGGTTTTTCGCTATTGGGTTAATCTAATGAATACTTAATCATGCATAGCTTATAATGTAAACTTCATTAGGTTACATGTTAAAGATTTCAACTTAGAAAGAAAAACAAGAGATTTAACCTGACATAACAATAAAATCAAGAAAAATAAAAGTTATTTGATAGAAGAGAACCCTCCATTGATGACCTTGAAACTGATCCAAAACACAAGATGAAATCTTTAATAATACAAGAAATTACTAAACTAATTTAATATAGAGAGAGAATAAAAACGTGGAGAGTATGCTAAGAATAGAAAATAGATGTAGAATGGATTATATTACAATGCAATTGCCTGGGCCTTAGGAGGGTTAACGAACCAAGTGAAATCGAATACTAAGTTTTTAAATTCGGATTCATTTAGATGCGAACTGTTTGGCTCGGTTTGTTTAGCTAAACGAACTTTAAAATTGGTTCGAGTTCGGCTAGATAACCCTTTAACTGTTTAAACGAGCCGAACATTTCGCAAATAGTTCGGCTTGTTTTAGTAAACGAACCCAAACAGCTATTCAAATTCGGCTCTTTTACCGACCATTACCGAACGAATACGAACCAAACACGAATCGAACTCAAACAGTTCGTAAACTATTCGGTTCGTTAAACAGCACTACTTGGCCTTTTATCAGACTAATCTTTCCTTTTCCCTTTTTTGTTTTAGTTTAAGATTTTGGGTACATTTTTGTCTTTTGTCTTTGAAAGTCAAAGTAATTGAATTTTTAAATATGAGTAGGTTCTATCCATATTTACTTTAAAAATATTTGGGTTTGACTGGCAAGTTGCACGACTACATCTTTCTAGTTTGATTCCAAATTTCAACACTGGTTACCGTCTTTCAGTGAAAGGTTGTAATGGGGTGCTCAGGCATTACAGGGAAAGGAAAATATTATATATCTAATGGTTTATATATAATAAATGACAAATAAAAATAAAAAACTTAAATCGATGGTTTTCAAAAGGAAAAAAAAAAGGTCAATAAAATACGCATACCGGTTTACTAGCGTTTCTGACTGGCGTTGAACTGAAATTTTCTACTGCGTGAATCTGGGGACACGCTAATGGCTACTCTGAACACCAAAACTATTTACAATGAGCAGTGTGAAGTAAAAAACTTAAAACCGAGAATTTTGTATTTATAATTATATGTTCTTTATCTATTTATTACTCGTGAGGACGTGTCTAAGATCAACTGATAACGTTACTGATTTGAAACCTTGAAGTCACGGGTTCCAGCAGTGAAAACAGCCTCTTGCAAAAAAGAAATGTAAGGTAAGACTGCGTATATCAGATTGCGAAACGATTCGGTCCCTTCTCAAACCCTGTGCAAATCCAGGAGTGTAGTGCACCTGTATCGAAAACGCCGTATCTATTTATTACTCGTGTAACTTTTCTTGATGCGGTATAAGTAATTCTTTTTTATCCTCGTTACTTTCACCTACTTGTAAATTCTCCTCCAATTTGAATTCCTACCACTCGTCATATGAGTGTATGTTACATCTTTGCTAAGTTATAATAACATATGAAATTCAATTATATGAATACAACAGAATGGTCACTTGATATTAACGGACTAATCCCTTGGTTATATAACCAATTTAGTTATAGTTTAGCGATAGCTTGTGTTTTCGTTGGAATATTACTAAGTTTGGTTGTTGTTGTGCGTAGCATTAAGTTCATATAGATCACAAACACGTATGTGTAGTCTGCTATTTAGTATGCCCTCAGGGCATATTCCAGTTGATATTTGAATTGGGATTTGTTCTAAGATATCAAGAGTTCGATTTTAAGGACATGCACAATATGAGTGTTTATGCTAGACCAAAGACCTGGTTTACAGGGGACACCTGTGTGGATCACTGCGTAAGTCTTCATTCAACTTAGAAACCCGCTAGGCTAATAATTTAAATCCTTGACAATGATCTTTAGGACTGAAGAGCTAGAGATTTAGAGATTTCGCTTTTGTTCCAAGTATTTACTAGCTAGGATTAGTCAACAGCCTCAAGAATACAAAATGTCCCACCACTTGCAATTATTAAAAAGTTGAACGACGTAAGTTCTGAAGCGGGTCGTTGCCCTTGTGATTATAGTAATTTGAAGAAAATAATAAACATTACTTTGACAGGCGGTTGTCGGGTGAAGTACAACTTTGATTAGCTTTCATCGCACAATAATTAGGGTTGGGATCTCCTAACCCCACTTTCCTTACCCCCTTTGCGACACGTGGCAGCAAAGAGGGATGGTGAGTCTAGATGCGGATGACCCTCATCTAGCCTTACCACCCCCTTGCTGTCACGTGTCACGCGGTCACGCGTCACCACATCTCATTTGCGGTGAGGGGATCCTATCCCCAATAATTACCCCAAAGTAAACAAGAAAACAAAAATGTTATGCATTAATGTTGGAGTTGGCTTAAAAACCACACCAAATTACACCTAATTACACCTAAAAAAATTACACCTAATTATATTTTTTTTTTGAGGAAAATTACACCTAATTATATTTCACTACAAGAACTACAAATATATATGACGGTGGATCCAAATATGTCATATATATGTCGATAAGAATAAGTAGGGATATGAGACATTCATGAGTCAAGAGTATTTTTAGCGTATGAGATTCATAGTATGGTATTCATTTTTAAGGTAGACCAAAATTTGATGTAGAAGTAAAAAATTAGAAACAGTTTTAATAAGCAAATCATAAGACGGAATCATCCTTTTTTTATTAATTTGGAATTTCTACACTGATCTATAAGGCTGTTCAACGAACCGAACAGTTTGTGAATAGTTCGGTTTTTGTTCGATTTGAGTTTGTTCGGCAATTGTCTGAAAACGAACCAAATTCGAACAGATATTTGGATTTGTTTACTAAACGAGTCGAACTATATACGAGCTGTTCGACTTGTTTAAACAGTAATAGTGTTATCGAGCCGAACTCAAACCAATTTTAAAGTTTGTTTAGCTAAACGAACCGAGTTGAACAGTTTATTTAGCTAAACAAATCCGAATCAAAAACCTGATACTTAGTTCAATTCGGTTCGTTAACATCCCTGATCTATGGAAGTAGAATCAAATATATAAAAAGAAAAACTGCCAAAGTCTTCGGGCATTTATTACTCACATTTGAAATCAGGACAATTGATTGGTGGTAGTAGTTCCCCGTGATTAATAGGTTATACTTTGACCAATGGAGGCTCTTGTGAGAAAATATGACTATGTAGGCACCACATTTCTCTCCTATCCAGTATCTACTGTCTCTTTTTGCACTATATTTCTCTCCCGCACGCAATTGCGTCATTAAGTAGCCGTTTTCTCTTTACCCAAACGCAACCTTCCTCAGCCACACCGACCCAATCTTTATGCAAAAGGTCATACTATGCGGTTGAGATCACAAGAGGAAAAAAGTGAGGCAAAATATGAAACCTCCAATCACGCGCTTACACATGTACAAGTAACTATTTTTTAAAAACAAAAAAATTTTAAACTTCTTCCACTTTTGTATACATGACAATTTGTGATTGGATGCCTCATATTTTAATTCATTTTTTACCTCCTCTGATCCCAACCGCATACTATGTGTGCAAGCGATTTCGTTAATCCAGTTTCAACACATTGCGGTTGTTAAGGTTCGAGCCGACAACATTAGATGCAATGTTTCTTCGAAATAACAAATTAACTATACCTTAGAGTCAAAATCTTTTCTATATATCCTCCAAATACTCTTCAATTGGACCATTCCTTTATCAATAATCTTCCTTTTGACCAAAATATAACTTTTCTTTGTAGGAAGAATTTGACTTAAGGACCACTAAAGCTTTAAAATTTTAAAAAGGGGTCAAATAAATTAATAATTATTATATCAGTCATAAAAAAACTTCAAAAATGTTGAAAAAAAGTCAAAAATAATTTAGAAACTTCTTTTTTATGCATCACCATTTATTTGACAAAAAATATAAAAACAAGTAGTAACGATTTTTCTTAATCCTGGCTAATTCTTTTCTCCATTTACTTTAAAAATCTATAAATAAATTTTTTTAAATTACCATGAATTTTAGTTATAAAATGCTTTTATTTTAATTGACAACAATTAAAATATGAAATATCTAGCTTATGTCGGGGTATGAAGGATCGGATGTACACAACCATACGCATGTGTTAGAAGCACACAGAGGTTGTTTCCCGATGACCCATAATGAAAATTGCAGAAAACTGTTTCGATCAACTGCTACTCCACAATATAAGGAGCACAACCAATTTAGTGAGTCATTTTGCTTTATTAGAAAACTGTGTCCTGACTTCATTGGAAATGGAAACTATTGAGGATATGTATAATGATTCTTAATGACAAGAGTAGATGGTGGCATCGAGATAAATATGTGAATATTAATTTTCTAAATTATTTTTAAAGGTGTTCAAAAAAAATTATGTCTTAAATTCTTCTTTTTCACATTTTTAAATTTCCTTATAACCTTTACAATAATTATTAAAATATGTGAATTTTAAAAGTTGAATGAACTTTAACTCAAATTCTCCTCTTTTAATACGTTTGTAACGTTTATCATGTGTGAAGTTGTCCATAAATCACAAACAGAGAAATTTTATGATACATGATCGTCACTTCGAAAAAATGAAGTTTTTCTGTGATTACGGTAAGGCTTCCAGGCTTTGACCGCCGGAGATACTTTTAGATTTCTACTGATATCTCAGTTGCATCCCAATGATCAACTGAACACAAATATTGTTTCCTTCTCTTGCTATAATCTGGTTGAATCCATGGATAAGCTTGAAATTCCCGAGTATTTCTTGTGTCCAATTTCACTCCAAATCATGAAAGATCCGGTGACGGCTCCGACCGGCATCACCTACGACCGGGAGAACATCGAGCACTGGCTATTCAACCAACACAACACCACATGCCCAGTCACCAAGCTACCGTTGCCAGCAAATTCTGAACTAACACCCAACCACACCCTCCGCCGCCTCATCCTCGCCTGGACCAAAGTCAACGATCCCACCACCGCCTGTGGCATTGTCGGCTCTCCAAACCCTCCGTTGACAAAATCCCATGTCCTCAAACTCATCAGAAACCTTTCAGTTCCGAATTTGCAGTCCAAAGCTCTCCAACAATTGGAAGCTTTTGCAGTCGAGAACGAAGCCAATAGAAAACACATGGTGGAAAACGGCGTCGTATTAGGAGTGATATATTTTATAGTTGGACGTTACAAGAAAAAAGAAATTGATGGTTTAGAAGAAGCTTTGCGTGTGATTTACGTTACTCGAAATCAAGTGATGAATCAAAAAAAGATGTTACAAGATCAAAGTGAAGAAATAATTGAAGCATTGACATGGATTTTGTCAGATTACAATGATCCTGATTCGTCCAACCGATTCTACACACGTAGTGATAAAAATCATATCAATTCCACCTCCCTAAAAAGCTATGCTATTCTAGTGATGAAATTGGTTATTCAAAAATCGAATTCAGGTACACTGGTGAGGGTAAAACCGGAATTTTTCGACATAATTTTGAGTACAATTCGAGGGAAAAGTACGTTACTAGGGTTGACGTCTGCTTTACAAATAGCATTAGAGGCATGTTCGTCGGGTCGGAACCGGATAGCAATGGTGGAATCCGGATGGGTTTTTGAGCTTATCGAGCTCGAACTAAAATGCCCGGAAAAGAAAATTACGAAATTAATTTTTGAGATTTTGTTTCATTTATGTTCATGTGCGGATGGAAGAGCTAAGTTTTTAAGCCACGCGGCTGGGGTGGCGGTTTTAGGGAAGAGGCTGTTGAGGGTTTCTACGGTGGCCGATGACCGGGCGGTGTTGATATTGTCGTTGATATGTAAATACTCCGCCGCCGATGGGGTGGCTCAGGAGTTTCTGAAAGTTGGGGTGGCGGCGAAGCTTTGCATGGTTTTGCAAGCTAATTGTGCTCCTTATCTGAAAGAGAAAGCTAGGGAGATTTTAAGAGCGTATTCTCATGCATGGAAGGACTCGCCTTGTATTGAGATTTCTACTCAATCAAGGTATGTTAATTAGTCATACATTTAGACATACGAATAGTTATTTTTCAATTAGACATGTAACATAAAAATGTCATATGTCATGTTATGATTAATTGTGTTGTTATATGTCATACAATGATTGTGTTTAAAGCTCGATTTACTTCAAATGTATATTCTTGATTGGTTATATATAACTACCTCTAGTACTAAATAAATATTTCATAGTTACCTCGGATGAATTTAAGATTTGTCTAGTTTATTTTGTAAGCAAAGACATATAGCAAGTTCCCCACGAACTGGACATGTAATTTAGCACGTGTTTTGTTTTTTCGTTTTTCTTACTTTGATGGCAGAAGTTATCATTTTTGTATCTTGTTAAAGCATTTTCGGTATTAAAATGGACAGAAGTGTGCCTCCTGGAAATCTAAACGTACTTGTGTATGCGTAGACTAGGGGTGAGAAAAAAACTGAGAACCGTAAAACCGGATCTAAACCGGACCGAAAATATAGATTTTAAACCGAACTGGAACCGTTTAAGTTTTACGGTTCGGTTCCAGAACCGTTTTGCTTCACAGTTCCAATTCGGTTCCTAATTTCTCCAAACCGTTAGGACCGGAACCGAACCGTATAAATAATAATATTTTCCTTTTTTTAATATAAATAACAAATAATAGTTTTTTTTTAATTAAGAGAAAAACCACATAGTAGTTTAATAACGAAAGTTCTTAAAATAGATATTAGCCAACTTTGTTATTACTTTTTATTTAATGAAGTACTTATAGAAAAGTGAAAAAAAAATCATACTGACAAAGTGATCGGTTAAATCCATGATCAAGTTTTATTTGAGAATACTTGGATAAAGTTCAAGTCATACTCGATATTACAGTCATATTGAAGGAATATTTGATATATTGATGTTAACGTATCTGTGTAAAATACAAGTACATATAGCCAAAACTAACCACTATTGCTACACTTAAGGGAAGATAAGTATTATCTACAAACCCTATCTAGTAAGAAGTTAGAATCCCACCAAATCTCAACCTGCACAATATTTACAGTATGTAATATTTGATCTTTATCTCAATACTCCCCCTCAAGTTGGAGCAAGAATGTTGACAATGCCCAACTTGCCCAAAAAGTGCTTGAATGCCGCGGGACCAAGGGACTTGGTAAGCCCATCTGCCAACTGCTGAGTACTAGGAACCTTGCGAGGCAAAATATGACCATTAGAATAATGCTGACGAATAAAATGACAATCAATCTCAATATGTTTTGTGCGCTCATGAAAGACGGGATTGGCCACAATATGCAAAGCCGCTTGATTGTCACAATGAAGAACAACTGGCGCAGAAAGGGGCACGCCAAGATCGACTAGAAGGCGACGTAACCAAATAACCTCACTAGTTGCAGAAGCCATGGCACGATATTCTGCCTCAGCGGAAGAACGAGAAACAACGGACTGTTTCTTAGAACGCCAAGAGATAGGGACTGAACCAAGGAAAACCAAATAACCAGTGGTGGAGCGACGAGTAATAGGACAACCAGCCCAATCAGCATCACAATAAGCATTAAGACACAAAGAAGTATCAGCAGAAAAGAAAAGTCCTTGTCCAGGTGCATGTTTAAGATAACGCAATAAATGAAAAACAGCATCAAGATGACATTTGCGAGGCGCATGCATAAACTGACTAAGGGTATTCACAGCAAAACAAATGTCGGGACGCGTGACAGTGAGATAAAGCAAGCGACCCACAATACGACGATAAAAAGAAGGATCCTCAAGAGGGGGTGCAGAATCAGAAAACTGACAGCGTGGGTCCAAGGGAGTACTTGCAGGGCGACAACCAAGAAGGCCACATTCGAGGAGAATATCAAGAACATACTTGCGTTGATTGAGAACCATGCCAGCAGACGAACGAGCGACCTCGATGCCGAGAAAATATTTTAATGCACCCAAGTTCTTGATCTTAAATTTATGATCAAGATAAACTTTTAAAGCTGTAATACGACTAAGATCATTACCAGCCACAATAACATCATCAACATAAATCAAGACAGCAACAAAAGATGATCCAACGGTCAAAACGAATAAGGAGGCGTCAGCCTGAGACTGAGTATAACCGAGCATAGTGAGCGATGCTGTAAATTTTGCATACCAATTGCGGGACGCCTGACGTAGGCCATATAAAGATTTTTGTAACTTAAAAACATTATTCTCCCCCTGACGAGAAAAACCCGGCGGAATACGCATGTAAACATCCTCCGTAAGATCACCATGTAAGAAAGCATTGTTAACATCCAATTGATGAACATGCCAGCCACGGACAACCGCAACTGCTAAAAGACAACGCACAGTAACTAATTTGGCCACGGGTGCAAAAGTCTCATGAAAATCAACACCTTCAATTTGAGTATAACCACGTGCGACCAAACGCGCTTTATAACGTTCAACACTGCCGTCAGGATTATATTTAATTTTGTAGACCCATTTGGAATCAATGGTGCGTTTGCCAGGAGGTAAAGAAACAACGACCCAAGTTTTATTTGCCTCAAGAGCATCAATCTCACGTTGCATGGCATCGCGCCAATGCGCATGCTTAACAGCCTGACGAAAAGAAGTTGGCTCATCCCCGGTAGTGATGGCCGCAACATAAGCATGATAAGACCGTGATAAGCGAGCATATGAAAGAAAATGAGACAAGGGAAATACCGTAGAGTGCGCTGCAGGAGTGGATGAGGCCGTTGATGGAACGAGAGAAGGTGGCAAAGCTATATCAAAATCAGTAAGACGCCGAGACAACTGACGAGGACGCGAACTACGGGTGGATGGTACAGGATTGGTTGGACTGGAATGGGACGCAAAAGGACCAGCCGAAGTCAAGGAAGATTCGGCTGGAGCAGGCAGATCTGCGGCTGGAGCTGGCAGGTCTTCGGCTGAAGGGGGGAGACCTTCGGCTGGGAGGGAGGAACCTGCAGCGGGAGTGGACAAACCTGCAGTGGGAATTGGGGGATTCAGCGTAGCATCTTCCGAAGGCAAGGATGTGGTAGCAGGAGGATCCCAGGAGGCAACCACAGGACGCAGGGCTGGACGATGAGCTGAATCAAGAATAGAAGACGGAGCAAAAGGAAAGACAGTCTCATAGAAGGAAACATCCCGACTAACATAAACTTTATGACTATGTAAATCAAAAATTTTGTAACCCTTTTGAGAATGAGGATAACCAAGGAAAATACCCGGTGAAGAGCGCGGGGCAAATTTATCACGAGCACCATGAGATACATAACCATAGCACAAACAACCAAAAACACGAAGATGAGAATAGCTTGGAGCAGAACCCAACAGAAACTCATGTGGTGTTTTATGTTGAAGTACAGACATAGGCATGCGATTGATAAGATAGACAGCAGTAAGAATGCATTCTCCCCAGAACATGATTGGTAAATGTGCATGAAAACGAAGTGCACGGGCAACTTCTAAAATATGACGATGTTTACGCTCAGCAATGCCATTTTGTTGGGGAGTGTAAACACAAGTGGTTTGAGCGTCAATACCGTGATCAACATAATAAGAAAGTAACGTGGACTGAGTAAATTCTAAGCCGTTGTCACTACGAACACATTTGACGATCGTGTGAAATTGCGTGCGCACCCAATTGAGGAAATGCAACATATAACGACTAGTTTCGGACTTTGTTTGCATTAAATAGACCCAAGTAGTACGACTGTAATCATCAACAATGGTCAAAAAATAATGAGCACCCGATAAACTAGCTGTTTTATAAGGACCCCAAATATCACAATGAATAAGATCAAAAATTTTCGTAGTTATGCTAGTACTATGAGGAAATGGCAAACGAGTCTGTTTAGCACGACTACAAGCATCACAAAACACATCTTTAGCAGAAACAACAATAGACGGAAGAAATCGAAATTTAGAAAAAGGAAGATGACCCATGCGAGAATGCCAGACAGAATCGGAGCACTTTATGGAAGCAAAACTGCGGCTAGGAGAAGACTGAAGAAGACAGTAGAGCCCATCATACTGCCTACCCACTCCAATCAGCTTCCTCGAGGGCATTTCCTGCACAAGGCAAAAATCCGAGCCAAAGATGAGTACACACTTTAAATCCTTGACTAACTGACTGACAGAAATCAAATTATAGGCAAACTCTGGAACACCCAGAACATTATGCAAGACCAAGCTATCGGAGAGCTTGACTGTGCCAACAGCTCGAACAGCTACGTGAGTACCATTAGGAATTTGGACTGTAGCAGAGATTTTGTCAGTAATAACAGTACTAAATAACGACAAATCGTTGACAATATGCGCATTTGCACCGCTATCAAAAAGCCAGGAAGAGGATGTGAAAGTAGCAATACCCGAATCATGTCTGCCTGCTGCAGAAACTGACTGTCCAAAATTACCTCCATTTAACTGCTCGACAAACTGAGCTAACTGATGCTGCTGAGCAAGTGTCAAACCAACGAACGAAGTAGGCACACCTGTCTCAGAGGCTGGACGCATGGCAGGCTCCAGTGATGGTCCACCCGACGACACGGCAGCGACATTAACAAGACCACGGCTAGACCCTTGCGAACGCTTATTACGGGGGACATTCCAGTAGGGGGGATAACCGATGAGGTCATAACAAGTCTCACGCAAATGACCGATCTTACCACAATGTCCACAACGTGGCCGTTCGCCTTTAGTGCGCTGTTTGTTGGTTCGGCCATCAACAAATGGCTTGCCTGCTGAAGACCGTGGGTCTCCTGGAGCAGCCCAAGCAGCGAGTGCTGCGGCTTCAAATGAAGGCTGCAAATTGTGCGCAACTAGGCGCTGTTTTTCTTCCTGTGCAACAACAGCATAGACACGTCCAAGAGAAGGTAAAGGATCAAGGCTGAGAATATGTGAACGTACCATATTAAATGTCTCGTCAAGACCCATCAAAAAATCAAACACCATCTCCTTTTCACGCATTTTCTCCATCTCCTTAGACAGGCCACAAGTGCACTTCCCACAAGTGCAAATTGGAATTTCATCAAAAGACTGCAGCTCTCCCCAAAGAATCTTGAGACGACCATAATAGACAGAGACCGTACTCCTGTCTTGGCGAAGTGAGACAATGGCACGGCGCAATTCATAGACGCGGGCATCAACCCCTTGCATGAACCGCTCCTCAAGATCAAGCCAAACATCACGAGCAGTGTCAGCATGTGCCGCTGTGCCTTGAAGTTCCTTTGACAAAGAATTAGAGAGCCATGCCAAAACAAGAGCATTGCACTGCTGCCAGACTGAGTAAGATGTGGAAGTAACATCTGGACGTTTGATGGTACCATCAACAAAACCCGCTTTGTTTTTGGAGCACAAAGCATTTAGGAAAGCTTTTCGCCAAACGAAAAAGTTTGCACCATTTTCGCCTAATGGTTGGGTGACAAAAAGGAGACCTGGATGATCGGAAGGATGCAAGTAGTAAGGTGACTTGGGATCATTACTGTCATTAGTGGCAAGAATTGGGGCTGCCATGACCAAAAGACAATCGGAAGCAGACTAAAAAAACCGACGGCACTGGACGAGAAAGTCGATGACTAGAAGTCGACTTTCAGTAACCGAAATGGACGACGAATGAACAAATGTGAGAGGAATTTGTGACGAAATCAAATTTCCTGCTCTGATACCATGAAGGAATATTTGATATATTGATATTAACGTATCTGTGTAAAATACAAGTACATATAGCCAAAACTAACCACTATTGCTACACTTAAGGGAAGATAAGTATTATCTACAAACCCTATCTAGTAAGAAGTTAGAATCCCACCAAATCTCAACCTGCACAATATTTACAGTATGTAATATTTGATCTTTATCTCAATACATATGTATCTCACTATTGTACACATGGTTTATAGATGTTGAGACTAACAGCATCTTGCATAAAGTGTACGAGCATATAAATTCAACCTCTTATAACTATAAACCCATTTTTCGGTATCCTTTGTTAGACTTTGTTGATTGTAATGTTGATAAATCATTTTCTTAGTTATTTGTCATCACAGATCATGTCTTAGGAACTACGATCCCAGCTTAGACCTAGTCGCCTTCTGACAGTAGTGTCAAATGTAGAGGCATGAACCTGCTTCATTTATCATAATGGTGCAGGGTCAGATCTAAGGAACTATACAAATGGCTACAATCATCACTTAGATACGGCAAATAATTTAGAGTCATATAGAGTGCCCTAAGTATACGTGGCAAGTCCCTTATCCGACCATCACTTAGGTCTAACGTCATGACTTATTTCTAGAATCGATACCCGGTATCATCATTCCTTACGTCTAAAATAATAACTTATTTCTAAGTTCAATGCTTAGAATTTGCAGCTTATGACTTAGATCAGTACTTATGTTCGAATCATCACAGAATGTTTATATTACCCCTCAACTTCTAGAGGCGATATTTAGTATCATCATTCCTTAAATCTAAAATCGTGACTTACGAGCAATGTCATCACTATGCCTCAAAGGTCAAATCTTATTTCTATTACCATGCTTATATAATCGTTGCTTACGACTAAAAACCGGTACTTGTGTCTAAGATCACTCCTTAGTTACTCATCATACTTAGTATATTATCAGCGTTTATGACTAGAACTAATACTTAAGTCGAAGATCAACTCTTAATCAAGATCGCCGCTTACGTCTATAGTCGTGACTTTACGGGTAGAATCATCCCTTAACCTCTAAGGACACATTTTATGTCTAATAACATTCCCCACATATAGTCATTACTTGCGGCTAACAGTCGATATTTATTTCTAAGATCGTGACTTAAGGGCAAAATCATAACTTAATAGCTAAGATTATAGCCTGAATCTGTGCTTCCACCATGGATCTAGAGCCATGCTCTGAATATCGCACTGTCGGCATGTAATATCTCTTGAACTCAGTCTAAAATTAGATCCCAGAGATCAGCGGTGTCAGTTGTTTTGCACCACCACTCTGCCTCCGTTTTAGAAGAGTCTCAAGTCCAAGTGCGATGGTGGCAGAGGAGGTTGCTGCTACTGCTGAGCAACTCCTTGTAATATCACGGTGATAGCGTCAATCAACGCTTGTGGAACAAGGATTGGTGGTGGTGGTGGAGGGTTCTCGTTCCCATTTTCACCGTTCCCTTGGTTGTCTCTTCCGGGAAGCATTTACTGCAAGATCACGTCATTAGTGTCGAGCAGTTCCAAAATAAAACGTGAAATCCATAAAGGGGTACAAAGCGTAGTTCATAGGTTAAAACGATTACATCTATTTGATTTCACTAATCGCGCTCGTACACACACCCATCCCAGATCAAGCTTAAATCTGAAATTGTATACTTAAATCTAAAGATCAACTTAAAGTGAAGATCATAGCTTAGAACTCTACATGTCATAACCTAGGTTTCCGAGGTAGATCTGAAGCCTAGGCTCTGATACCACCTGTAGCGCCCCGACCCGGACAGCGGAATCCGAACCGGTTCACCCGTCGTAGCTTACTGAGAAGACTACAAGACGTCTCATCTCTCGAATACACATCATCAGTGACGTACGAAAGTAAAAGCGGAAACATGTATCTAACGAATGTCAACCGTCAACTCGTACATCAAAGAATACTAAAATCCCAACAAACTAGTCATAATGTTTGCCAACTGCAATCCTCAACCAAACGAAATAACGGAAACAACAACACTGTCTCAACTATTTCCTCAAAATGCACTCTAAACGTCCCATTCAGCCCACTCGCCGTCATCCTCAATGAATATCATATCGTAACTGGGTTCATCTGCAAGATCAAAGGCAGTACCCTTAGCGAAAAACGCTAGCAAGTAACCCACTTATAAGACATACGGGATCATCACATGGCAAGACATGAGTAATAGATAACTTGAGGGAATTGAGGGGCACATGTCTTGATATTTTCAAATATATAAGCGGAACATGTAATAAATCAGGTACAGCAACTTGAAACGCAAGTAAGCAATTCATTATCGATCAAATAACATAATCACACATACCACAACGACTCTCGTGATGCATGTCAAATAATGCCCTACGCTACACAATCACATATGCATTAGCCATTTCTTTCAAATCAATGCAATGCATGACACAATGTCCGGTTCCTAACTCATTTCCTTGTAACGCACCCCGGCTTAAATTTCCATCCCGGTTAACGTTACAAGCTCGTATGCTCTGTGATGCACCTCGGCTTATATTTCCATCCCGATTAACATCACAGCTCTCGTAAAACTCTACAATGCACCTCGGCTTAAATTTCCATCCCGATTAACATTGTAGAGGACTTTATACCCTGTAACGCACCCCGGCTTAAATTTCTATCCCGGTTAACGTTACAGTCTTTTGTGGCCTACAGTGCACCCCGGCTTAAATTTCCATCCCGGTTAACACTGTAGGTCACCTTCGCAAATCAGTGCCGAAGCACCTCTCTTTTCAAAAACTTGTGCAATGCACGTGCCATGATGCAAGACTCCTTGTTCATTCACAATCCTCAATCACATATGCAATTCACATTCACACGCGCAAGTACAAGTGACACACACAAAGGTATACTAACTTGTCCGTCAATACTTAACCCTCAACTAGCTCGTCCACACTTACTCTTGATTCTAAAGTTCATAACCTACGCGAGTATCCCCATCTCTCCTTCCTTGAGCTTTGAGGCACCTCGTACGTTCATTCCCTAACCCGTCTACGTCATTCCCGTTGAAACTCGATTCGAGAATCCGTTGAAATCACCAAGATTGATTCATCATCCTAGGGCATGTTCCCAAGGCTTAGACTACCTTTAATCAAGTCTTAAGAAGTCACTAGAATCACCCAAAGGTTCCCCGAACGTCCCCCTTTCTTCCTCTATTTTCCACAAAATTTCAGGACATCATCCCCTATACATCGATCGATCGATGTCCAACTGGGGACATCGATCTCTCACTTCGATCGATCGATGTCCTTCTGAGGACATCGATCTCTCAGCTCAACCTACATCGATCGATCGATGTCCTTCTGAGGACATCGATCTCTCAGGCTCCTCTACTTCGATCGATCGATGTCCTTCTGAGGACATCGATCTCTCACCCATCCTTTACATCGATCGATCGATGTCCTTCTGAGGACATCGATCCCTGACATCGATCGATCGATGTCCACGTTTCCTCAGAATACCTTCTGCAATTTTTCAGAACCATCAATCAATTGTTTCCTCCAATCCAAACCAATCCATACAAGCCTAACACCTTGCTGAAATCACAGACCTAAACTGCAGATTCAACGCTACGCAACTCACAAACAATGATTCAATCCTAATACGTGCATTCATCAACCACATCAAGCCAAAAATCCTACCTTTCTCCCTCAAACCCACGCAAGCACACAATCACATCAAGAGGGGATCCAAGGGATAAGGATTTGCATGTTTTCACATAATCAACAACATCAACAAAGCTTTTCCATATACATTGGCCAAATCACGAAAACAAATCACATAGATCGTATACAAATAATCAAGAACAAATCTACTGCATGGTGATCCAATTTGATAATTAAAATAGGCCATTTTTCTTTCACAAAACGTAGGAACTTATAAACAGATTACTTGCCTTTGATTACTCGACAGAGAAACGAAGAACGGATGCGGATTTGATTGATTCCTGGATGCTATCTTCCTCTTCTACGTGATTGGAAAAACGGCTAGGGCTAGAGGGGAAGGAAGCGTCGATCCTTTTCTGTTCTGAGAAGGGAAAACTGACGTTATGTCAGTTTTTATATGGGAAGGGGAAAAGTTTGGTGTTTCTAAAGTATATCTACTATCTATTTATCTTAAAGGATAAATCTTAATTATTTAATTCTAAATTAAATATAAATAAATTCTAATATGAAATCCCCTCATTAATTTCTAATTAATCCTCATATTAATGCCTACTTAATTTCCGTTGACCGTCATTAATTTCCGTGAAATCCTTCTTTGTCTTTTAACTACCCTACGGAGAGTGCGGGGCATAACATTCCACCCCCCTTACAAAAAGTTTCGTCCTCGAAACTTGTGCGTTACGAAACCAATGACTTAGTATAGTTTTTCTTGATCCATCCACCTAGACCATGGTCGTACAACATACCCAGTAAGTATTCCGATACGTTAACTATCTCACTTCCTCGAATATGACTAAGTCCTCAGTATCATTCTTTGTATACCAGCAATGTAATTTCTAAGTCTATTATTCTCCGCTTATGTTTAAGATCATAACTTATCTTCTTAAAACTGTAAGATCAAACTTAGGGACATTGTTATCATACCGAGAGTTCCATACCCAGCCATCCGTAGGTATCGTACTTATGTCGGCAGTCATCAACAACCCCCTAAAAACCAATTCTTAGGTGTACTATAATCTTTAACTTAATCTCTGTAATTTCAATCTATAAACCTTCATTTATGTTACTTGATGTGTATCATTCCATTTATATATACGTAATCTCAATATCCGATTCTTAAACTTATCATATATGATTCATCTCCTAGTTATATGATCATCCAACATATCCATCGAGTCTTTCCTTACGCTAGTCATCACTCTCCTTTGTCACCGAATCAATTTATCGAAGTCAATTCTTATACCTACAAACTAGTTCTATGATTATGCTCTTATATTTTCGGGAATATCATCATCAACTTAGTACATGAAGTATGTGCATGGACATTTTTTTTTTCGTCAATTTAAAGCAGTTTATGTACTATAATTTGAAACTATAGCTATAACTATTTAAAATAGTATTCCTTCTTTTTTTTTTTTGTTGTAAACACAAAATCCAAAGTATCATATATTTGTTTTCGTAACGAAGTGTCTAAAATGAGCATTTATAAAACAACCAGCTAATTTTTTTTTGCAACAATAAGTACATATATTTGAAACTATTTGTGTTTCACAAGATTACATAATTTCACGGTAAGCAGATAAATATATAAAAAAAATTCAATTGAAAAATGTTTGCCAAGACGATAATTGTAAAATAGAATTATTCTAGCAAAATAAAGATAGCTAGACCAAACTTTGAGAAATAAGAGATAGGTAAATATATCATTGACCGAGAACATCAATATTTTGAAATATATCAGCTTTGTTAGGGGTAATCGAAATTCCATTAGGTGGCTATACAGATTAAAAAAACAATATAACATTGTAAGGTCGTACATTGTATGCAAAAGTTTGACAGTAGTTGAAATACTTAGAAACATAATCTTTGAAATACATTTGAAATATATAATATAGCTTGGTGTACGTGCTTATAAGAAAATGTTTAACTGCTTGAAAATAGTCTCATACTTCGTATAATTATTTCTAAGTCACCTCTTAATGTCAAATGAGAACACATCCGCTTATTTACCGTTTCTTATAAGTTTTCAACTTAAGTTGTCCAATCCGAGTATGGCGCACTAGATATTGATCAGCTTAGGGTATTCTAATCTACCATGCTTCCGCGCGCCACACTGATCCATCGTGCTTCTGCACCTCACTATTTCAACCGCTAATGCTGATTTTGATAATCTAAATTCAACCTCTTATAACTATAAACCCATTTTTCGGTATCCTTTGTTAGACTTTGTTGATTGTAATGTTGATAAATCATTTTCTTAGTTATTTGTCATCACAGATCATGTCTTAAGAACTACGATCCCAGCTTAGACCTAGTCGCCTTCTGACAGTAGTGTCAAATGTAGAGGCATGAACCTGCTTCATTTATCATAATGGTGCAGGGTCAGATCTAAGGAACTATACAAATGGCTACAATCATCACTTAGATACGGCAAATAATTTAGAGTCATATAGAGTGCCCTAAGTATACGTGGCAAGTCCCTTATCCGACCATCACTTAGGTCTAACGTCATGACTTATTTCTAGAATCGATACCCGGTATCATCATTCCTTACGTCTAAAATAATAACTTATTTCTAAGTTCAATGCTTAGAATTTGCAGCTTATGACTTAGATCAGTACTTATGTTCGAATCATCACAGAATGTTTATATTACCCCTCAACTTCTAGAGGCGATATTTAGTATCATCATTCCTTAAATCTAAAATCGTGACTTACGAGCAATGTCATCACTATGCCTCAAAGGTCAAATCTTATTTCTATTACCATGCTTATATAATCGTTGCTTACGACTAAAAACCGGTACTTGTGTCTAAGATCACTCCTTAGTTACTCATCATACTTAGTATATTATCAGCGTTTATGACTAGAACTAATACTTAAGTCGAAGATCAACTCTTAATCAAGATCACCGCTTACGTCTATAGTCGTGACTTTACGGGTAGAATCATCCCTTAACCTCTAAGGACACATTTTATGTCTAATAACATTCCCCACATATAGTCATTACTTGCGGCTAACAGTCGATATTTATTTCTAAGATCGTGACTTAAGGGCAAAATCATAACTTAATAGCTAAGATTATAGCCTGAATCTGTGCTTCCACCATGGATCTAGAGCCATGCTCTGAATATCGCACTGTCGGCATGTAATATCTCTTGAACTCAGTCTAAAATTAGATCCCAGAGATCAGCGGTGTCAGTTGTTTTGCACCACCACTCTGCCTCCGTTTTAGAAGAGTCTCAAGTCCAAGTGCGATGGTGGCAGAGGAGGTTGCTGCTACTGCTGAGCAACTCCTTGTAATATCACGGTGATAGCGTCAATCAACGCTTGTGGAACAAGGATTGGTGGTGGTGGTGGAGGGTTCTCGTTCCCATTTTCACCGTTCCCTTGGTTGTCTCTTCCGGGAAGCATTTACTGCAAGATCACGTCATTAGTGTCGAGCAGTTCCAAAATAAAACGTGAAATCCATAAAGGGGTACAAAGCGTAGTTCATAGGTTAAAACGATTACATCTATTTGATTTCACTAATCGCGCTCGTACACACACTCATCCCAGATCAAGCTTAAATCTGAAATTGTATACTTAAATCTAAAGATCAACTTAAAGTGAAGATCATAGCTTAGAACTCTACATGTCATAACCTAGGTTTCCGAGGTAGATCTGAAGCCTAGGCTCTGATACCACCTGTAGCGCCCCGACCCGGACAGCGGAATCCGAACCGGTTCACCCGTCGTAGCTTACTGAGAAGACTACAAGACGTCTCATCTCTCGAATACACATCATCAGTGACGTACGAAAGTAAAAGCGGAAACATGTATCTAACGAATGTCAACCGTCAACTCGTACATCAAAGAATACTAAAATCCCAACAAACTAGTCATAATGTTTGCCAACTGCAATCCTCAACCAAACGAAATAACGGAAACAACAACACTGTCTCAACTATTTCCTCAAAATGCACTCTAAACGTCCCATTCAGCCCATTCGCCGTCATCCTCAATGAATATCATATCGTAACTGGGTTCATCTGCAATATCAAAGGCAGTACCCTTAGCGAAAAACGCTAGCAAGTAACCCACTTATAAGACATACGGGATCATCACATGGCAAGACATGAGTAATAGATAACTTGAGGGAATTGAGGGGCACATGTCTTGATATTTTCAAATATATAAGCGGAACATGTAATAAATCAGGTACAGCAACTTGAAACGCAAGTAAGCAATTCATTATCGATCAAATAACATAATCACACATACCACAACGACTCTCGTGATGCATGTCAAATAATGCCCTACGCTACACAATCACATATGCATGAGCCATTTCTTTCAAATCAATGCAATGCATGACACAATGTCCGGTTCCTAACTCATTTCCTTGTAACGCACCCCGGCTTAAATTTCCATCCCGGTTAACGTTACAAGCTCGTATGCTCTGTGATGCACCTCGGCTTATATTTCCATCCCGATTAACATCACAGCTCTCGTAAAACTCTACAATGCACCTCGGCTTAAATTTCCATCCCGATTAACATTGTAGAGGACTTTATACCCTGTAACGCACCCCGGCTTAAATTTCCATCCCGGTTAACGTTACAGTCTTTTGTGGCCTACAGTGCACCCCGGCTTAAATTTCCATCCCGGTTAACACTGTAGGTCACCTTCGCAAATCAGTGCCGAAGCACCTCTCTTTTCAAAAACTTGTGCAATGCACGTGCCATGATGCAAGACTCCTTATTCATTCACAATCCTCAATCACATATGCAATTCACATTCACACGCGCAAGTACAAGTGACACACACAAAGGTATACTAACTTGTCCGTCAATACTTAACCCTCAACTAGCTCGTCCACACTTACTCTTGATTCTAAAGTTCATAACCTACGCGAGTATCCCCATCTCTCCTTCCTTGAGCTTTGAGGCACCTCGTACGTTCATTCCCTAACCCGTCTACGTCATTCCCGTTGAAACTCGATTCGAGAATCCGTTGAAATCACCAAGATTGATTCATCATCCTAGGGCATGTTCCCAAGGCTTAGACTACCTTTAATCAAGTCTTAAGAAGTCACTAGAGTCACCCAAAGGTTCCCCGAACGTCCCCCTTTCTTCCTCTATTTTCCACAAAATTTCAGGACATCATCCCCTATACATCGATCGATCGATGTCCAACTGGGGACATCGATCTCTCACTTCGATCGATCGATGTCCTTCTGAGGACATCGATCTCTCAGCTCAACCTACATCGATCGATCGATGTCCTTCTGAGGACATCGATCTCTCAGGCTCCTCTACTTCGATCGATCGATGTCCTTCTGAGGACATCGATCTCTCACCCATCCTTTACATCGATCGATCGATGTCCTTCTGAGGACATCGATCCCTGACATCGATCGATCGATGTCCACGTTTCCTCAGAATACCTTCTGCAATTTTTCAGAACCATCAATCAATTGTTTCCTCCAATCCAAACCAATCCATACAAGCCTAACACCTTGCTGAAATCACAGACCTAAACTGCAGATTCAACGCTACGCAACTCACAAACAATGATTCAATCCTAATACGTGCATTCATCAACCACATCAAGCCAAAAATCCTACCTTTCTCCCTCAAACCCACGCAAGCACACAATCACATCAAGAGGGGATCCAAGGGATAAGGATTTGCATGTTTTCACATAATCAACAACATCAACAAAAGCTTTTCCATATACATTGGCCAAATCACGAAAACAAATCACATAGATCGTATACAAATAATCAAGAACAAATCTACTGCATGGTGATCCAATTTGATAATTAAAATAGGCCATTTTTCTTTCACAAAACGTAGGAACTTATAAACAGATTACTTGCCTTTGATTACTCGACAGAGAAACGAAGAACGGATGCGGATTTGATTGATTCCTGGATGCTATCTTCCTCTTCTACGTGATTGGAAAAACGGCTAGGGCTAGAGGGGAAGGAAGCGTCGATCCTTTTCTGTTCTGAGAAGGGAAAACTGACGTTATGTCAGTTTTTATATGGGAAGGGGAAAAGTTTGGTGTTTCTAAAGTATATCTACTATCTATTTATCTTAAAGGATAAATCTTAATTATTTAATTCTAAATTAAATATAAATAAATTCTAATATGAAATCCCCTCATTAATTTCTAATTAATCCTCATATTAATGCCTACTTAATTTCCGTTGACCGTCATTAATTTCCGTGAAATCCTTCTTTGTCTTTTAACTACCCTACGGAGAGTGCGGGGCATAACAATAAAACACCAGTTAAGTTACCAACCTAGTGATTTCTTGGAAAAGTAAACACATGTATAATAAAATTAATCAAAAATATAATCTGATATAGTTAAGCTAAATATAAATAAGCTGAACTAACGGTTTGATCTTAAATATTTCAACTTCTCGAATATAATCAAATTCAGTATTGAACACAAACTCGTTACACGTGATCTTAAAGCAAACCCTATAAGACCAACTCAAAATGCTGGTTTCAGCATCAAAATCCTATGTGTTATACTCGCGGCTTCACCGGTAAATTGCATGGTCAAAAGCCACTTGTTTGGTCATTGATGAAGCCGAAAACTTCAACAGGTGGATCAGAGGTGATCCTTGTTGTATGTCGTTAGTCCTCCGTCTAAATCCGTCAGTGGGACCTGAGAAGGAAGAGGAACGTTAGAGGCCCAAGGCTGCACTGGGAAAACTCTCCAACGCTCAAGTCAGTTATGAGTGTTTTAGTATGCATTTTATGCTGGAATATAGGATTAGAAGTAACTTGTGTTAAGCTTTCACTGAGAATATGGCTGTTTGAGTATAGGTCGAGAGGCCCTTTTAGAGATCTCTCACTGAGAGTTTGAAAGTTGGAGAAGATGGCTCCAAAAGTTGTAGTTGGTTCTGAAAGTTGAATTGAGCTCCCCTCTTTCGTCTGGGAAGAGGTCTTTTATGCACAAAGGTGATGAGGTTTGTCCCTCTGCCCGATGATGGGATGGTTGCTTTTCTGAGATGGCTATCTTGTCTGCTGTAGGAGCGCAGTCTGATGGGACAAGTGTCTGTGACTGTAGCTGCATCAGTGGCTGACTCTGTGACATGTAGGTCGGCCAGCAATGATGCCTTCGTACTTAGCCAAGCGATGATTGACACCTGGAAAGTACTTTGCAGAAAGGTCTTGGTGGGTCCCAGACGGCAGTTGATAATATCTTCACTGATCTTATCCGAGATACTATGAGCAACAGCCTTTATGAGGGCCAGGCCGAGGCTAGAGCTCAGAGCTAATAAGAAGCTGAGGCCGAGGTTGTCCCGAGGCTGAGCTGAATATGCTTCTTTTAGAAGTTGAGCATTGTTGATCAAATATATGCATATTTACTTGCTGAGGTTGACAAGAAGCGGTTGTCTTAACTGATGCACTGCTGAGCCGAGGTGCAATATGCCGAGCTGAGGTGCTCTATGGGCAATTGGATAGAGGTCGTAGTTGAGCTGATTAGCCAGAGCTACTGTCTCTGCATTTAGATATAAGGGCGGCCGAGCTGACCTGACTCAGGTCCAAGGCCGAAATGACCAAGAGTTATGTTTGGGTTTACCTTAGTTGCTTGTTTGATGAGTTCGCCTTAACCATTGATGACAGTGACCGATGCTAAGGCCTTCTGGCCGAGGATATCTAGTCAAGTAGCTGAACCTGAGCTACGTTGACCGTTTGATTAACCGAAAAGTTTTGTTTTTTTCTGAGCAGATCAGATTTTGGCTCATCAGTCATCTCATACTACTACTGATTTTTTTCATTATTTTTGTGGTTTAATACAACGAAAGAATTCGTACACTGATACTTAGATGGAAAAAATATTATTCAACCATTCCATCTAAAATTCCTCACGACTACTAATTTAACACGTTCCAATTCTTAAAAGAGAATCCAGTTGGATACTGTATTATAGATCTGATTTATAGTGTACAACTTTTATTAGTTGACTGATAACGTTTTATTAATCTAAAAGATTATTGATTTTTTGATTAATATATTACACGTAGCTATGTAAGACAGGAACACTAAGAGTCTCTAATAGGAGAGATTGGCCTTTTTAAAGATTGGTTGGGAAAAAATGATCATATAAGGATTAGTCAAATCCGTGCCAGAATAATAACCAGCTCGAGGAGAGTTTCTCTTCCACTTGCAGATTTAAAATTCTGACAATAGGTTATTAATTTAATTTTTTTTGTCATGCACGTTTTACTCCTGTCACTTTTAACCCACCTAACTAATTGAATTGACACACTCAAAACGAGAAAATGATAAATATTGTTTTTCCTATAAGAATGACAAATATTTTACATATTCTGTGTTTACTCTATGTAACCCATTATCTGATTACGTAGATTTGACAAATCAAGTCAATCACCGAAAAGTTTACCTACCGACAGTGGCTCCTCCGATTATCAAATCATGTGGACAATGAAACTGTCACCTATCTGATAGGCTGCCAGCATATATATATATATATATATAGGGAACAACTTCGGTGACGATGACAAGGGCGGACGCGTCAGATGCGCCCAGTCAACGTCTGACGCGTAGCGCTGCAGCAGGGTCCATGTCAGTTTAAATTTTTTTACAGGGGAACACGTGTCAGGCGTCCATTGGGCGCGTATGACACGTCCTCCCCATTGCCCGCGTCAATGAATATGAATCCATATATATTCAACCCCTTTGGTTTTTTTTTTGTTTTTTTCCTTTCCTTTTTTCTCTCTTTTTTTTCCCAGCTGGTTAATTAGACTTAAGCAAATATATTACAACAATATTACTCCATTGCTTTAGAAGATACCGCTTATGACGAGATATAGAAGGGTTGGATGTAAGCGACTATATCCATATGTTAGAAACACACAGAGGTTGTTTTCCAATGACCTATAATTAAAATTGAATCAAACTGTATCGATCAACTTCTACTTCACAATATAATACTCGCAGCTAATTTAGTGAGTCATTTTGCTTTATTCCATCATATTCTAAAGTCAAGGAAGAATGTGTCCTTAACTCCATTGAAAATGTTTGGAAGAATGTGTCCTTAACTCCGTTGAAAATGGAAAGCAAATATAAATGCTATTATATATTGTAAAGACCCTTACAGGAGATTTTTGTAGATTGTAATGTATACTTTGTAACATGTTAACATAAATTTTTTAAGCCAATTGTTATGGTAATGCGATTTATTTTTATGAATTCAAAAGCATCGGAGCTATCACAAATAGTCAAATATATAGTCATTTGTTTTGCATTCCATAATAATGTAAAACGTGATTGAGATCAAATGTTAATTCATCATATGCATTTTCATATTATTATTGTATTAAGAACAATAACAGCTTCTTATATTATGAAGTAACAGTTGATCAACACAGATTGACGCAATTTTCATTATGGGTCATTGTGAAACAACCTCTGTGTATTTCTAACACATACGTATAGTTGCGTACGTCCGTCTCCCTATACCTCGCGATATACAAAAGCCTCTAAAACAATGAGGTTATGTTGTTGTTGTATTATATTAAGAGCACGTGAAGATCGATTTTCGTCAAATTGACAAAATGTGTAACTAAAACGTTTAAGTCAAAACATGCATAAGGAAAAAATAGATCAAATATGAGAAAAATTGAAGATAACTTCTCCTTAATTGAACAAATAACAAGTGGCACCATTCAAATTCATTTTTTTCTCTTTCATATTTTTATCTTATCTAAAAATAAGTTACACATAACAAAACCGATTATCTCATATTAAAAATCTCATTTTCAGTATCAAAATAAGTATCATATTTGATATTTTATGTTGTTTGTATTGATAATTTAATATATCATTTTTACTGAATCAAAAATACAAATCTAATGAATTTAAACACAATTACAAAAGCAATTTAAATTTTACCAGTATAACGTGGTTCCAGACAATGCCTGACAAACACTTAGTTTAGAAATAAACTTCTACTTGCTTACTTACAAAAGGTTAACATAATTTAACTTTAAATAGCTACATTTTAGATGGCTAGCTCTATTCTTACATATATACCATGTGATGTTTCATAGTTTATTAATATATAAATAGGGTATCCTAGTCAACTCTTTTTCTTATCCCTTTTTTTCCTGTTGTATTTTTGGACTGATATAACAACAATCATACCTAGTATATTCCAACAACAACAAAAAAACTATCGTAAGTATATTCTTGGACTGATCTATTCATTTAATATCCGGCAACCTTACTGGTGGCCAACAAAAGATCTTACTAAAGAAGAGAATTATTTCGTGTAGGTTCAGAAAATGGGTGTAACGGTGTGAGGTGTAGTTTCATATAATAATTAACTATAATATCAAATAGGAACACTGAAATTCGGATATGACGAGCTAACATGAACAAATGATACTAATTGTCAGTTTTCTTATTATCATTTTCTTACATAAATGTATTTAGATTAATTTTGAACATTAAGATATAATTTTATATACTAGTACTGTATTGAATATTTTATATTATATATTAGATAATTTATTTTCCAACACCAAAATCGAAAACCAGAAATCAACAATAAAGTTAGAAAAAGAACTCATCCTTAGATTGTTAAATTTGAGCTGTAGAACGAAATAACTACTTGGCAAAAGTAAATAAATAAATCAAGTCCTGTAAGATTTTCTCCAGCCAAAAAAGAGAGAATGTTTCGTTAAAGAGAAATAATACTCTTTTCTTTTGCCACTCAACTTATACAATGAACAAATGATTCGAGACAACTCAAATTTCAGTCAATTGTATGTTAAGTATTAATATTATTTCCATGGTCGTTTATTTTGGGCAAATGTCAAAGAAGCATACCTGGACAATTGTCAAATTATTTCTACTCGTCTCTCGCTTCCCAGAAACCTTGAAATTTGACGAAAATGTATATACTACAGGTATATAAAAGGGTCCGGGTCTAGATCTCCTCACCGCGAGGAGAAACGTTGACGCGGTGAGAAACGTGACTCAGCTACATGTGGCAATAAAAATGGTGAAACTGGATGAGACAATAACGGACAGAGGAATGCGTCAAGCTAGAGGGGACGTTAACCTGTACCAAACGATAAAGGGATCCATCCGATATAAAGGTATTAGCAGGACCAGGCTTGTATTATTAGGTCAAAAGATTAAACACTAACGGTGTTTGGTTATACAAAAACTAATGTCAAAAGACAAATGGTTATACAACTCATCCACACAGCAAGACCTCCCCTATAATTAAGTTACATATTAAGTTACATAATAAAGGGATCCATCCAAACTGCATTCCCCTATACGAAAAACTGCATTCCAATAATTTAACAACTAATACTTGACGTATTGGCTATGCAATAACTCAACCACAGCAGTTACAACTCCCTTTCCTTCCAAAGTGATGTCTAGTCTGGGTTCTTCAATCTTCCTCTTCAAAAGCTTGTCAAGTTCGGCGCGCAATCTCTACAATATCACATAATAGAAAGTTTCATCAGTGAAGATGTTACAGAATGAATAACCAGGTAGAGAGAGCAGCGAGGAATCAAAAGGTTAACTATTAATTCAACTACACAGTAAAACATCTGAGGACTCCAGTACCCTTATCAACTCCAGTACGCTGTCTGAGGCAGCAAAGTGAAGATATCCGTCAAGCATTTCAATGCCACTTCCACTCTTGCTAGGAGCCAGACTACCTCCAAACATCAAAAGTGCATAATCTGATGTATTTGTTGAATCTCTTATGTAGATTCCAGTGGTTTTAACCTTTTCACTGTATACCAGGTAAGGAAGAGGCAAAAGATGAACACCAGCATTGACTGATGCAGGATGGATGTCAACCTTTCCAACTTCTTTAGTGTAAAAAGCTGTTCGCTTCCCTCTTCGTTTACACTGCACCACATTTGGATAGAGCCCAGCAGACAGGATAGCACATATCATCTCTAAATCGTCACTGAATTGGTTGTAGGCCTGAAATCCAGCCAAAAAAAAAAAAAAAAACATACCCTGTTAGAGAAATTCTTACTGATGTTTTTTTCTATTAGTCCATCGAATACGGTGCTGTATACATATACCAAAAATATTAAAACGCTGGATGAAGGAAAATAGAAACGCAAAATGTCAAAGAGATTCAAAACATATATGTAGTAAACGAAGTCCAATGGGATTCGCTACTACTTACATTGTCGCCACGAGACTTATCCACAAAACCAATATCTGAAAGCAGATCTTTGAACTGGTTCCTCATATCTTCAATCATTTCTAGAGCTACCGGTGATAAAAAGTTTTCCCAGCAGAAGGCTCTTCCATTCCCCCTTCGTTTAGCATCCTTCCATCCTTCAAAGGCTTTGAGAATCGCAATATGATCACTACAACAGTGAACCAAAAGAAATAAAAATAAATGGTATCCCCAATAAATTGTTTATTCACATTCTAACACAGGAACAGCACCAATCAACTTAAACAGCCAAACCTGCAGGAATCACCGGCAAACGATCTTTTAGCAGCATCAGCTTCCTCTTTCCTATTGATTGGAAGGACAAATGGGCTACGATGCGAAAGAGCAGCTGCAATTGTTAAAGCAGGATCCAGGCATTGAAAGATGGATCCCATGAGAAGCATCTTTCCAATATTTGGATCTAATGGCAATGTACAAAGATGACGTCCTGCAAAAACAACACGAATGATAAAATTAAATCCCAATAACCACAGTCACCAGCATACATCAGAAGAAAGATGCTGACCAAGTGGAGTAAGCTCTTCCAAGTGATCAAGGGCTCCAATGGTCTTCAGCAATTCAACAGCATTCTGTACAGCAAGAGAATCAGGAGATTGAAGTGCTTTGGCCAAAAAGGGACCAACAGGTCCGAGCTGTAAGTGTTTTATATGTAGGCATAACTCTTGCAAAGGCGTTCGAAGTATTTCCGGAAGTTGATACTGAAGCATCGCATCATAAATCATTCTCGGATACAGTCTATAGCAAACTCCAGGTTGAACACGTCCAGCACGACCACGCCTCTGTAGAGGTCACAATAATGAGAAAGAAGAAAAGTCAAATCAAGTCCAAGAGTAGAAGAATACCTCACTCTTGGACAAGAATATCTCAAACGGGTCCTAGATTTAAGCATGGGAAGTGCGTCGAGCAAAAGAAAATCAAAGAGTAGCAAGTTAACCTGATGAGCTGAAGCCTTTGAAATCCATGAGGGTAGTAGACAAGCCAGCTTGTTAAGAGCATCATAACTGGTTTCTTTGGCCTTTCCACCATCCACAACATATACAACATCATCTATGGTAATACTACTTTCAGCAATGTTCGTTGCCAGCACAATCTTCCTGCAAAGGCATATAGCAACATAGCGTAAAAGTTAAGCAAGTGATCTCTATTTCTATTGCTTTGGCATTATTAAAATGGTCAAAGACATCACAGCCCTGTGAACATTATTTTTTTGGTATCCTTTCAGTGACAACACACAGGGACAAAAATCTCCTAAAAATAGTAAAAGAAAAGCTTCATTTAAATGAAAACAAATTCAACCAATATGTTCAGAAGAAAAAATCCTACGCTAGAATGGTTGTATGCATGGATGTGCCAAAGAGGGAAAGTCAGAAGCCTGCCTCACACCAGGGTTTGGGCGATCAAATATCTCCCGTTGATTGATTGTAGGCATTGAACCATGAAGAGGAAGGACTAAGAACTTGCCAGTATCCCCCAAAAAGTTGTTTTCTTTAAGTCTGTCATGCAATTTGGATATCTCATCCCAGCCAGTGAGAAAGACAAGAATTGCTCCATCACCTTCGTGGCGACAAATATATTCTATCGTTGCCTCGACCTGCACAGGAGTTGTACTCCAAGTTATGTGCTTTTCTGGGTTTCAAGCTTAGAAAAAGATCAATAAGACAGCATCTTGGGACAGTAAACACCCAGTAAGCAACCCTTCAAGAGACACAATTAACACCTACCATCCAGAAATAACAGCAAAAATAAAAAATTAGTAGCCATACAGACCTGATGATACCCGTTCCCCAAAGTATGCATACATTATCAAGAGATTCACTGATAAGAACAAAAGCATATGTCGTTTGAATATTAGAAGAAAAAAAATGACTGGCTAATTATTTAAGAAAACAAGAAGAAAAAAGACATTTAAGGAAGTGAAAAGTGTGCACAAACGTGTTTTCCAGATCGGAAAAAGAATTGAAATTTTTTTAATCAAATAATGCTTAATGTGACATCAAGACTTTACAGGACAGTGGTATGGTTCCGTACATCCGAACCCCCATACTCTACCATAGGCGGGAGCCTCTAAGGCAATGGGGTAATGTTGTTGTTGTTGTAGTATTGATGACTGCTGCTTTAACATTTACATAGTACTCTTCCCAGAAATATTGACCTACTTTCTATTTGGGTTGTCCCAAAAATATTGTCACTTTACAAAGTAGAAGTGTATTAATATCGGAGGTTCCAATAACACCCTAGTCATTTCCATTGCAAACAGGAGAGAGAAAGTATGCTTTAAAATAAAGGGTATAATAGACAAAATCTTTCAAAAACATTGACTTAATGATGTCTCCTAAAACGGTGTGCCAAGTTAACTAGGCCAATATTTTAGGGATGGAGGGAGTGTTGACTACTGATACCTTGCCAACAAAGAAATAAAACATAAATCCTATTATCTTTTTCTCTTTATAAATGGACAATTAATTAGATGGAAAAAAAACGTCAAACTGCCATTGATGACCCAGATGCACCACAAACTTCTCTAAGCTCATAAATGGTGCAAAATAGATTAGGACTTGGAGTGCTCCCTTACAAGGCCCATATCAAATTTTGTCGACCAAGCTTCAAGAGACCTCCTTGTACTTAAACTGTAGCTCTTGTAGTGAGAATCAATGTCCACATCCTACGGAAAAAAAAAGAAATTGAAGACCTAAAATAACAACAACAACAACAACAACAACAACAACAACAATACTAGATGTTCCTGCAGAAGTTATCAGAATACATTAAACAAATACGATAATAACATAGAAAATCAGCAAGGTATTAGCCACACTTCATTTGGCGTTAATGTAGATATTAACCTACAGTTACTTCAGAATAGGATAAGGGACCAGTTCGCCAAAGAAATTACAAGACACTAGTGGCAGCCATATTTAGCTTGTCAAACACATATCTGTTCCATCTACAAACGTCAAATGCTACAAGCACCTCTAGAAACCAATTCTATCCTGTTACATATGAAGAAGGCAAGTCACCAACTGTATCATGATTAACCAAACAAAAATAGGCGACAAGTGTAACTGAATTTTAATCGATGCCAAGGAGCATAAGATGATACGACTCAAATTATTGAACAAATTCGTAATACTAAACATATGTAATATGGTTTATAATTCCCACTTCTTAGATGTTTCCTCAGAAAATTGAAACAAATTGACAGGTCAAAGAATGACAGCAGGAAGTGATTGACAATCCAGAAAAATATGTGACAAGTATTTTAAATCTTTGGACATTGCCAAGAAGCATAAAGTCATAGAATCCTATCTTTCAACAAGCAGTTCTACTGTTGTTATTGCAAATGACTGATAATATTAAAATTAAAATTACACCAGAAGTGGTTCTACTCCAGATGTGGCACTTGCAAAAGTTTTCCAGGACGTATGCACACTGACGGAATTAAGAGGCGAGCTAGATTGTGTTTCCTAACTGTTGAAATACTTCGCAATCTAATCACGAAAGTATATTGCTAAAATCTCCCCCACCCCCAGCCCTCGAGATAAAGAAAGAAAGATTGGCAGGTGAATAACTCACAGTACCTCAAATGCCTCAGCTAAAGAATCCCTCTGGGACTCTTCTAGTCGCCTCTTTCCTCTTGAATTCCCAGATAAATTGTCAGATCCCGCCCTGATAACATATCGAGTTTTCTCCAATACATCTTCCAAATACAACTCTGAAACAGGAAAAGTCAACCCCTGCATAAAATAATAACTGAAAATTAGAGAATAAAATCAAAACGGTAAAACAAAAAGAAACAGAATTAGGTACCGGTATATGTATTTTTGGTGCACTGCCATAATATTTGGCAAACAAATCAGCATTAAGAGTAGCACTCATCAAAATGAGACGCAGATCAGGACGCCGTGGAAGCAGGTCTCTGATAATTATCAATAAAAAGTCTTCATTCAAGCCTCTTTCATGGATTTCATCAATAACTAGATGGCTGACCCCTCTAAGATCTGGATCCTGAGCCTGCAAATCAACAAGAAAAATTCTTGTAGGGCAGAAAATAAGCAAAAATGTATAAAGAACGTTCACAAGATCACTTCCAGGTTAATAGTACATAATGAGACAGAAAGACTCAGGCACCCTAACTAAATAAGCCAGAAAGTCGGTCTGGTTCCTCATCAGTGGACATTGCACAACCCTCACTTGTGGCGAGGAGAGAGCATATACAAAAAGTTACACGTATATACTAAAACCCATATCCTCAGCAGGTAAAAGATCTCAAGAGAACTATGAGTCCGTGACCACAGCATATGTTGTGCCAGCCTCTCTTGGAGAAGCCATAAAGGAAACATCTCCCGTTCCCTAAACTCAACACACACACATAGAGAGAGAGAGAGATAAAAAGACAGACGTGCAAAAGTCCTTTTCCAGGCTAGCCATCCATCCTATAAATAGTCACTTAACGGGAAACTTGAGAATTTGAGTGTAAATAGGTAACATACCAGTCGCCGAAGTAGTATTCCTGTGGTGCAAAACAGTAACCTTGTTTGAGAGGTGCGGACCGACTCCAGACGGATCTGGTAACCTACATTTTCACCAAGCTTTTCACCCCTTTCATTGGATACACGAGTAGCAACAGATATGGCAGATATACGACGAGGTTGTGTGCATATTATATTGCAACTTGCACCACGGAGAGATGATATCTCCTCTTCCAAAATGAATTGTGGGAGCTGAGTTGTCTTGCCACAGCCAGTCTCTCCGGAAACCACCAGTACCTAGATAGGCAGATTCCAAAATTAAAAGCAAACAGTTGAACGTACAGGGCTTACACAAGGGAAAACCATTAGTGGTAACACAAACGTCAGTCAACATAACTGGAAAATTACATCAATACAAAGGCATAGAAGTCTAACAAATACTTGGTCCAAATTTTCTTGAAGTCAGAAGGAGGCCCATATAGCTCGAATTTTGTGCATAGGTTAATAAAACCCACAAATGCGCTTCAATAATAAAACAAACGCAAAACTCAAAAAGTAAAACCATGTTAATCTAGCACTACAAAAAAACATATAAAACAAAACCATCAATTTAGTAAATTAATTAATATTCCATCCTTGAAACTACACCTGATTTTCTGTCACGGCCTTCAAAAATTCAGACTTGACTTTAAATGCAGGGAGCCCTTTCCGGAAAGACAGCATTGATTTTAGACTTTCAGTTTCCTGCAAGTTAAATTATTCAGTCTGCATCGGATGCACTAAATAAGAAAGAAAAGATCTATTTTCACCAAGTGAAAAGTACCATCATCTTTTCTTGTTTTTGCTTAAGTTCAATACTGAGCTTTTCCTCCATAGTATCAACCCGTGATATGCACCCATGTTTGTCTAGTTCCACTGTATTAGCAGATCCCTTGAGGGTCTGTGAGTATGAAGGAGATGAATTTTTCACATTCTTTCTGGAGTCAGAGGTTTCCAGTAAATGTCCAACTCTCTGTTGAGTCTCGGAAGACATCCGAATCTGCATATACAAGAAGCAAAACATGTCATGCTACAAGAAAGACAAGGATGCTCAATGTCTTAAACAGTAGTTATGTCGGCCCACTCTGTGGGATTTAAGAGACTGCTATACCCAGTCTGAAAACTAGCCCAACAATTAGTGTGGCTGTTCCAGCACTTAATGATATCCGTAAAATCTTCAAACATACATTTCAAAATGTGGCCTAGCAAATTTATATAGTGAACAAAACTCTACAAACTATTTAAAGAGATGAAACATTAGAACCAAAAAGCCAGAGCTATTTGCAGCTTGCACCACAAGAAAGATCATTTCGACTTGTGTAATTTGCATATTCTTAATATTTACCTCTTGCTTCGTAGACCCATGACGCTCGTCCAGATCTGCCCTGTAGTTTGGCAATGGAACCTTGCTAGCAACCAGCACCCTTCCTTTATTGTACGCATGGCTTCCTTTCAAAAAAGCACAACAAGAAGTGAAACAAAGTGTGAGACATCTACTAAGTCACTACTACAATTTGCAGACGAAGGTCCAAGTAAGAATGGGTTCCTATTTCCCAAATAGAAGAAGCATGAACAAGAAAGAAGTGCTTCACAACTTCAATGGTGATAAATAGCCCTATACATATTTAAAAATATACCAAGAAATACATAAGCTGCAACAAGCACTAAGTAGAACCTTATGTAATGTTTTTGCAAATTGACATGAGTTAGAAGCGCAGAAAATGCAAAAATTAAAAACTGATATTCTTGTGAAAAGCCTTACAAGTATAAACCCAATTGATTTGCCATGTCAGCCAAGACATCCTGGTCCTCTCTCTTGAAGTTCTTCTTTATTATCAACTCCTGCTCTCCTCCTTCCTTCATCTGGTTCATCTTTTGCCACCACTCTTTTTCGTCCATAACATCGACCTACCAACAATCACCCACAACTCCAATGTGACGCATACAATAACCCACTTAATAAAGCATTAAACTTGTTCACGACCCAGCACCTGGAGACTCACGTATACGGTCATACACTAACATTTCAACAAAAAACTTGTGCACAAATCTACTTGATAAAAATATAGATATGAAAAGTAAAAATGGCATAAATTTAGTTGTATAAAACTGTAATTGCAAGCAGGTATAAGAAACTTGAGTTTCATACGAAGCAAAACCACCTCTTTATTCACAAAAAAGGAGAAACAGCTCCTGTTTCAGAAGGCATTATAATAGGAGAGAAGTGAACTTCCTGAGGACATGCTTGTAAAAAGGGGAAAAAATATATGGCTTCGACAAGTATGCAGTCAAAACTAAAGCCTTACTACATGGGAGAAACAGAAGATTGAAGAAAATTCTGACCTCCGCGGCTTTTTGACGGAGACGTTCAGCTCTCCAGACAGGATCCCACCACCGTTGTTCACCTTCACCACCACCTCTACCTCTACCTCCACCTCGCCCGCCGCGGCCGCCGGAATTCGGACCACCACGACGGCCGCCGGAATAGTTTGATCGATATGCCATAGTGAATAACGTCAAAGTGCGTGAGTGCTTTAGCGGTAAGGTCAGTGATAAAGGCGTAGTCGAAGAGAAGGAATTGGAGAATAAAATGGAAACGTAACGGTTGAGAAAGCAGAGTGACATTAACGACGGCGCCGACCGACAGACATTACAGTCGGCAGTTGGGGAAACGCGGAATCGGCTGGGAACTAAGGTGCTTTTTATCTTATTCGTTCTTTTTTAAAAAAAAAAAATTGCACAAAACATTAATAAATACTGAAATTATATATTTTGTTTAAATTTAGAAAAATTTAACAATGAGCATTCAGATGGTAATCTTCAACACCACTTCGCCATCTCCTCCTCTCTTCTAACCCCGGCAGCAACCCAGCTCCACCATGACCGCCCTTGTCACTTTTGCTAGCACTCATTCAACCCTACCCTACCTCATTTGACTCTCAGAAAAACACAGAGGCGGAGAAGAAGTTTGGAACTCTTAATTGTATCCATTTTTTTAGGAAAGATGAGATGAGGCTGATCATGGCTCCTTCACAGCTGCAACACCCACCACGCTAACATTACCGGAAATTGATGCTTAGTTGAAGCAGGCGCTGCGCCTGAAAAAGCTGGTAAACCAAGTGAGGAAGAAGCCATAGAAGGGCTTGGAGCCGCCAATGAATCAGGATTTGGTGCGCTGGGGCTGGAAAGAATGGTGGGCAATAAGGAGTCCACCGGAGAAAACGTCGGACCACCCATTGTTGGAAACAGATAATTAATGTCAGGGGATAGGGCTGCAAGCGGCGAGGCCAAGGGAGATTCTGGTAGCAATGCAGGTGCAACAAAAATAGTTGAGATTCCAATATTATGAACATCAGCTGACGAATTTCTTCCAACAAAAATGATGACAATCCACGTTAGAATTAGTGAACTCATGGCTGCAATAGCCATTAGAATTAGAATTATCTCTCTATGAACTGAAACAAAACTCTCTTTTTTAGGCAAAATTACACAATCAGAATGTATTAAATCAATCTGAAACAATGATGAAGGATGAAAACAGCGGTTATAGGGATAGAGGAGAACAGTGGCAATGGATGAATGGATGTGGTGGGATTGAGGCATGGTTGCATGTGTATCTAAGGGGAAAGAGACAAAGATTGATCAATGATTCTCTCATAGAACACATAAGATGAGCATATGAATGTGAAGGTGGTTCTGAGGACTGGTTTTTCTCCTTCACGGAGAAAAGAAAGAAGAAACGAAGAGTTCTTTTCAGGGAGACTGGGGGTGTTGGTGTAGGGTGGATACGAGAAGGTAAAGGGCGAGGGTTGAATGAGGAGGGGTGGCGGCAGGTTGGTGGAGGGTGGAGAACAGAGGGGGGATGGTAGTGGAGGGGGAAAACGCCTTCTCCTTCTACTTCTCCATTGCTCTTTAGCCTTCGGGGAAAAAAAAAGAAACTATTGTGTGGGAACTTGTGTATACGATGTCATCTTGTTGGTTTCCCCCTCATATTTAGTGGCAACAGAACAGATCCCTGAAGGCTCCACCTTTTTGGTTTGAACTGTTCTTCCAGTTATAAACTTTTACACAGTATCCTGTTTTATTTTGATAATCTGGGTTTTGTCCCTGGATCACGAACCGTTGAGTATGATTGGATTAGTAAGCTAGTACTTGTGGATAAAATTGTTCGGTCAGATGTGTTAAGTCCTGTTTGCGTACCACAAGGATTTTTCCATGCAGGCCAACAAGGACAGTGCCAGAAGATAGGCATCAAACTTATGTACTCCCCAGTGGGTAAGAGGGCATATCAATTATACCATTTGCATGAAGTAAACATGGATATGCACGGCTACCGAACTATCTGAAACTAATAGATGGGATATGTCTGGCAATCTATGTCAGCAAACTGCTCTCAGTCACAACTATGTTCTACGAATGTCCACTTTCTCCATTGCAGCATATTAATGAGCCTATCACATTCAATCTAACAATCAATCAATGATACCCAGTACGTCCTAACGGCGGCAAAAACTACTGTTCGGGCCTGAAAAGAATGAGCGGCAGACAAATAATATCTCTATCACAAGGGGTAGAGAGTTTGCTTCCAATAAGACCCCGACTGTATAGGTACCTGCATAAATGACACGAGAATAGGTATATGATGTGCTAGTGTGTTAGTGAGGGAATTCAGTAAATCATCATCATCCGTACCTAGTATATCCCAACGACATCAAAAGATATCGTTAGGGTCGAGAGAATTCAGTAAATACAAATAGAAAATTTCCGATATTAAAATAGTCATAATCGTGTGTATGCACATATAATGCAAGATAAAGATAAAAACAAAAAACAAGAAATTGCAACGTACACCTAAATCATAGATAGTATCTACGCCCCTAAATATACTCTAAGGTGTCCTTATATTCTGCCTAAACCTCATCACATATATGTAAACAAATCATTTCAATCGTTTTTTTTTTGGCATAATATATAGCATTTTTTTTATTGGCCCAATGGTGCAGCAACTCATATAAGAATTTTCTAAACATAAAGTTGAAAAATTCATCAGATAAATTGATAAAAAGAAGAAAGAAAAGCAATTCAGCGTCAGCGCATAGTTCTGCAAAGTCTACAATCCTCTACTAGATTTTCGACAACGGAAAGATTTGGATAATCAGACCTCATACATTGAGATTGATAACACACAACAAATTCCAATACAAGACATAATACAGAAAACCAAAAGTCTACATAGCAACATCCAACAAGATAACTTGACCAGCATAAGTTTTCACCACCACAAATGGTTTAGACACATCTTAAGTAAACACACAGACCAGGATTTTGTACTTATTCAAGCTCAGGGCGAATGCCCCATATTTGTACAATGCATCAGGGACCTGGAGTCTGTTGTCATTCCGGGTTCCTTGAACCACATGGAACGACAAAGACACCCTGAGACAGATGAGCCAAGGATGAATTGCCAATTGAGAGCAACCAAATGACGACACAGCCATTGTTCTCGCCATTTGGTTGATCAAATGTGGGGTTTGGGACTGAACTGTACTCAAACCCCACATACCCAGATGCCTTTCAGACTTGCAGGTTGCAGCAGACTTCAGCTGCTGCTGCTGCTGCCGCCGCCCACTTACTTGTCAGGGCCATACCATTACCAACACCCATCATGTTGCGCATAGTGAAAGGAGCAGAAGGGGGATGATTGGTACGAAACAGGTCGCAATCTTCACTCGAGTAAACACTCGTCACCTCTGAACTCGAGTTGTTTGACCTGCTGCCTGGTGAGTTTAAGTTTCTACCATCAGGCTTCAGAAATCCAGATGTCAGGGATCCAGTAATCCAAGACAAATGTCCTCCCCCAGTGTTTGTGATATTGCTGCTGCCATTTCTGCCGGACAGTTCTTTTGCGTTAAGAAACCGGCCACCACAACCTCTTGGTCGGCGCATGGCATGAAGATGCCGTGACAGGTGCAAATAAGGCTGAATATCATGAAGCAGAGTTTGAGTCATTATATTTCTGTAGATTTTTCTTTTTTGTGATGAAGGAAGGATATAACTTACAGAACAGTAGCAACAATTTGTGACCAAAGAAGTAAATGTGAATACTAAACAAAAATAGCCCAAGTTGCTGTACCTTCCGCTTTTTGAGTGCTTTGTTCTTCAGTTCTGCCTTGGCACGGTACATCCTGCGCCTCATTATTCCTTTATACTGCTTAGCGTTTACAAATATTGGCCCTTCATCTGCAGCAGAATTCAGAGGCAGCATAACACGGCCCTACAAATCATTGTCAAAGTAAATTATGTGATCCTCCAGTGTCAAGGCCTTCATATATGACGTATCAGGATATGAAAAACCCGCTGACTTGCTATATGCAAATACAATAAAAGATCAGTACTGAATTTGGAACATGCGAAAGAACAAAATAATATTTTCTTCCTGATGTAACCAGGTGTTTCTATTAATACTTTCTCCTTCCTGATGTAACCAGGTTTTTCTATTAATACTTTTCTTGGGTGGATTCCTCACAATGACTGGTATAATTGAGAAGAAATCATTCTAATGGAATCTATACAATGGAAGTCAGTGGAAAAAGAATTTTCCAGGCAGCAAGTAATTTCTCTTGGCCTGCCTCCCTCCATTAACGTACATGGCTACAAACTTCACGTTCATCAGAATGACAAGTTGATTTAGAGCATCTAGCCTAAAACCACAAATGGCGGAGAAAGGGACAAGGGTTGGAGCAGATGCCAGGTGGCAACTTCACAAAGCTTGATGAATTTATTTGTGGGTGCATCAAATAGAGTGCAGAGGAGAGTATGGAATTCAGTGTCAGTACAACATAGCTTTCAAATGTGTGGTGATTCATGATTCTATATCTTCCCTGGATTCACATCCCCTTTCTGGAAAATTTCCAAGCATCACCCTATCATTAATTTGAAGCAAAACATGCCTAAATATGTGCACCATATAATAACTAAATATGCTACCAACTATAACTACCTGACTAGATTTTTAGTCGATCGACTCAAAATGTAACTGAAAGAATAACAACTGCTTGAGGAAATCTCACATGGCCTAGAAACATAGTATGTGATCAGAAGGATGATTTCAATTTCTTGGAGGGAGTCTTTTTTTTTTTTTTTTTGTAAGTAAATATTCTTGGAGGGAGTCATCTCCCCTAGTTCTCTATAGTGGCATGTAATAGGATGGCACTCAAAATACTAGTATCTTTAAACTATTTACCGACGTAAGCAAGCATCCAAGAAAATGTTGAAAAACAGAGAGGTATCTAGTGATCTTAAAGACCTGCAGATTTTCCAACTTTTATCAAAATGCATACATTGTTGACAGGCAATGTTGAACAAGATCCACAAATTATCTTCAATAGATCGAAAATACAACCAAGCTTTTTTAAATTGGTGAGAAAGCATATCCTACAATGATGCAGACGTCTGTCAAATCACGTATCATAAAACAGAGAATACAAAGAGTCAAAATCTGCGACATAACCAGTAAATCAACATTCAGGAGGAATACAAACTGCGAATTGAGGCCCATATGTAGAAAGCTCTCCAAAACAATGCTCCCCATAAGGAAATGTGGTGCACATCTGAGCCAGACACAAACAAGAAAATTTCAGTGACCTTGAAAAGGTAGATTACTGTATACTAATCAGAATTCAGTAGAGCGAAAATAAATATAGTACCATAGGTTGGCTGAATCCCAGCTCAAAATGCTTTGGATTTTCTAAAGAAGCTTCTGGAGTGGAATTGGAATGTTTGAGCTGAAATTTTTGAGCAATTGCAGAAGTTTTCCACTCACCTTTCAGAAGAAAGTCAAGGATGTTTATCAATATATCAAGGACCAATTACAAAATAGATCAGAAATAACTTCTAGATATGAAGAAATATGTGAATCACATTCTGCACAACCTTGGTCAAACAAGCACTGTTTGCACAGAAATATTACATTTTCCTTGGTAATCAATCACTCAGGATCAAAATTCAAAATATTGGGTTTGTTTTCTCTAATGTTTCATATTCACGGGGAGAGAGATTCAATAAGGGCTAGTCAATCTTCCGAAAACATCAATCTTCCAAGAACAGCAAGATAGTATGGTTCTGTTTTGCGTAGCCTTCAGCTAACACCGAAGTATGATTCCCAATAGAGCACACAGAAAGCAATGTGGTTCAGATTTTGGAATCATTTCTTCCTGGAAAAATTCAAATTGAAGGCACCCGTAATGTGCAGAAAGAGTATTATTTTATTTTATTGTTTTTCGAAAAGCAAAAAGAGTATTATTATGATTATTATGAGCATCAAATCCTCCACTACTCCATTTCCCCCACCTCGGGGTTTCTAGTTCGAATTTCCTCCCAAAGCTTGAAAAGGTAAATCGTATATCAAAAATCATAAAACTGCCACAACTAACGTATGAGAACGATGAAGGAGATATAAAAACTTCGCCGCAAACGAAGTTTCAACCCAACAATTTTCAGTAATAGAGTGTTAGTTTCCAGGTGATTAACATTTACAAGGCCCTTGACAACTTCTGAGACATATAACCACTTTGAAATTGGTACACCTACAGATTGTGGGAACTATAAAATTTACCAGAAGAAATGGTGAACATTGTAGGATCACCCTTTTCCCGCATCCCATGGTGCTTTTCAGCTTCATCTCCAACAGACACAGCAACTTGCTTGCCGATAACAGACTCTTCCGCAGATGAAGACTTCAATTGGTGGCCAAGAAAGTCGTCAAAGCCAGCAGCTTGATTTCCAAGTCTACCCCATGAAAGCAGCACCCCTCCAAGCTCTTTGGGGAACAAAGTAGCAGTTTGCATAACAGTATGGTTTTCACTCACTACAATCTCAAAGAAAGCAAATTATGTAAAACCCATCAAGATTTGGCTTATAAAACAGAATATGCAAAACGACTTAGGGAAGCCATGTCTCAGGAATAAGGTCCTGAGAGAATAAAGGTGAAGGCTTTCCTCGTAAATACGTCTAGAAATTCAGAACCCACAATTTATTTAACTTATTAAAGCTAGAGAAGGGAAAATAGAGGTACCTAAACTGAAGATATTACTCGGGAAGAAAGAATAGAAGGGCAGTGAATGAAAGGGAAAAAGAAGAATAGAAAAAGAGAATACATAGCTGGGTAGCAGCTTGCGTCAGGAATCAAGGGCTGATGATGGTTGGAGCCATTGTTGTTGTCTGATAAGCTTAGTTATTGGAACTCCAGGGTGGAGACAAATCATAATCTTAAATTGTATTAATTCAACTTCAAAAAAAAATTGTATTAATTCAACTATTTGTCCTGTGTAGTTAACTAATTAGTTAACATCCTTTTTTTAATCTTCAAAAATCTTCAAATTTTGTTTTCTAAATAACTTTCCAAAAAAGTTGATATGCATTAAATTAGTTAAAAAATGTCAAATATATGAGTCAGTCACATTTGATATTTATATGTTGCACACTAGTTGCAAAAAATTTATATATTTTCATTATTGTCAACTGTTACCAATATGTTTGCAGTTTTGGTTTAAAAAAACTACAATATTTAACAGAAAAATCCGTCATTAAAGTAATTTAAAATTCTGTTAAATGTTACAGTTTTACAATGCACAATCATATACATAAGCGTTATAAATAAAAAAGTTTATGGATAATTATCGAACAACCATGCATCATATGAATATAGAAAGTGATTAACTCTTAAATATATACCATTTAATTAAATATTCTATGTCAAAATTAGTTAAAATATACTACATTCGTCTCAATATGAGATCTTCTCACCCTCAATTCTCTCACCCCATTCATGACCACGCGACACGTGGCAGCAGAGTGGGGTGGTAAGACTAGATGCGGGTGACCCTCATCTAGCCTCACCACCCCTCCTTGCTGCCACGTGTCGTGCGGTGACGCGTGGGGTGAGGGAAAATGGGTGAGGAGATCATATCCCCTCAAAATTGGCTTAGTTTGACTTATTTAAGCTATATTCAAGTAAAGTAGAATAATACTTTTGAAACATAAGAAGTATACAATAAACTTAGTTAATTTATGAAAAATTACAACGTCACACTTTCAAATACTATTTTCAAATATATAGTTTTGAGAATTCTTCGATAAATCTGAAGGGACATTCTTTTAGAAAATTTATAAAATATTTGCAAACATATACAATTAATAACGAGAACTGCATATTCAACAGATAGAAGACATTTACAATTTTAATAGAACCTGTAAGGTTGTGTCCCTTGTGACATGTTAGTTATATGATTTATAATTAAATCCTTATTGGTTATTTACGAAGAGTTATCTAGTAGGGTTATGTCTTTTAAGTTAAAAGACGTAATTCTTCATTAAAAGGACATATCCATTTATCAAAGGGGTGTTATGCCAAAGGTTATGATGGAAGTACCTTTTGGTTACCTATAAATATGGATGAAGTTCCTCTCTTCACCCCAGTTCATTGGTTATACTTATCTATCAAAGTAAACATTATAGTAAGGGTTAGTGGAGAGAAACCTCCGTTCAAGTTCGGGATTGTCCGCGTCAATGTTGAAGTTCCATTTGTCAAAGGCACTTCCGCTCACCGTACCATGGAGAAAGGTACACTTCCGCTAAACGTCTTCCCGTAGTTGTGAAATGATTGTGTATGTGAAAACATAGATTTCTAGATCCTAAAGAACTTAATTGCTTACATGTGGTATCAGAGCTAGGTTTAGCAATTTATGTTTTCCATGCTTTTGTTGATCACAATGATATTGATCATGTGGTTTCAAATCTCAAACCAAATGGTCTTGTGACGTGTAAAGTTCTAAACGATTAATTCTTAGCTCCATAGACAGTGCCTCTGTCGGTTGCAGTTAGTCATCCATACTCAGTTCCTGGCCTCTGATTGTTCTTGGTCCACGAAACGTTTACCTGATTGGGTACAAAAGTGGCATTTTGTCTTTGCTCTCTTCATTATCCATGTGAAATGCTACCGTCTTCTATTTTCTTGGCATTTTTTTTAAAGCCCATATTTCCGTTACCTGAATAATTTTGAAGGGGAATAGAAAAAAGGCTTTTAGTTCTAATATGCTTCTAGCATCTTCATCCAATTGTGACATTGATTTATAGATGTTCTGCATCTGTCGTAACTCTGTGGTTTCTGAAGGGATGCGGAAAGAAATGCCATATGAATTCTGGCCTTGGACTTGAAAGGAATTTCCGTTATTTGTACTCGTTAATCGTGTCTCGTGTTCTGTGTGTTATGAATGTTCTTGTTCAAAAAGGTTGAATAGGCTCTATAGGCATCCGAAGCCAGAGGAATTAGAAGGGAAGATTAAAGGTGGGTGAAATTTTGAGGGTTGAAAATTACGTGTCTAATGAGGGATGAATAGGTGAAAAAAAAAAAAAAGATGTGAATAGAGCATTGTTGGTGGGTCAGTGGGTGATAGAGAAAGAGCGAGGTTCATGATTCTTAGAGGAGAAAATTTCCCAACACGGAAATTTTGAGAATTTAGACCCTCCATTTTAAACATGTGCTTTTCCCACAAAGTTGACCCTGGTCATTTATTTGTCTCTCATTTTCTGGTGACCAACCACTGTATGAATTATGATAAATAGTTGGCAATTGAGACCATCAGTAAGCTGTTGTTCCTTTCACCTTCTGGGCTGATGATGTATATCAGTACATAGCATTATCTTGTTGAGGAAGGTATTATTTAGAGCACTTTTGTTAATGACATATTACAGTTTGTGGCGGATGCAAAAGATGAATTATTGATATAATGAAGTTGTGATAAATACACCATGTACGTAATTTCTGTCTAGAAAGTCGGTACTTAAGCAGGACCGTCTCGTGACGCCACCATACAGTCTGGGATTTTACGTGGAATGGTGATACTGTCTAGGAAAATGATTGTGATATTTCCTGGGTATCGCCGAATCGGTTCAATTCACACTTTCATTATGATTTCATCTTTTGTTGATGTCATATAAGAGGATTTATCATATTATATAATTTGTTAGTCACCAAAATGATCAAATTATATAATATGATAAATTAAAGTTATAGAATTAAAGAATGACATTATTATTTTGTTGATGTCACATAATGGTTTTATCATATTATATGATTTGTTAGTCATCAAAGTGATCAAGTTATATAATATGATAAAATTAAAGTTACAGAATTTTAAAGAATGACATTATGCGTTTAATTTATTATAGAACAATTATGTAATCACCCAAAGGTTGATTAAATGTTCTATAATAAATGTATTGGTTGGTGTATATGTTATTTAGTTTATTTGTATATCCAAAGATAGCATATAAATCTAAGTAGCATATTTTTTACCAAATTAAAGTTTATTATAGTTGCATATCTTAATATCTCCCAAAGGAGAGTTTTGATATGCATTTTATGTCAGCTTCCATTAGTGTAGAATCTGAATTTCTGTGATCCATTTCTTGCAGTATCTGCTTCTACTTCGTTGCTTTCACATGTTGTGTCCATTCTTTTATTCAACGGTTTGAATTTCTCGGAATGGAGTGAACAAATCTGGTTCTACTTAAGTGCATTGGACCTGGATATGTCACTCGAAGAGGAGAAACCAGGTACATCACTGATAAGAGTAGTGATGATGATAAGTACCGTTATAGAGCATGGAAAAGATCAAACCGATTGAATTTAATGTTTATGCGAATGGCAGTTACGTGCAACATTAAGTCTATCGTTCCCAAAACTGAAAGTGCTAAGGAATTTATGATAAATATGAAAGAATGTTCTCAAAGTGCTGACAAGTCTCGTGCTGGTACATTAATGAGTGATCTGACTACTATGAAGTATGATGGCTCGTGTACTATGCAAGAGCACATTCTTGAAATGAGAATGTTGGTAACAAAATTAAAGAAGTCAACATATGGACTTAAACAAGCTTTCCGGCAGTGTGACCTTGTTTGGTTTTAAAGAGAACACCATTGATGGTGTATATATGTGAAGATCAGTGGGAGCAAGTTTATTTTCCTAATGTTATATGTTGACGATATTTTGCTTGCCGCTAATGTGGAAAAATGTACAGCACGAATAGTTTCAATTCAGAAAGGGGACAAGTTTAGTTTAAAACAATGTCCGCCAAGTGAATTGGAAAGAGAACAGATGAAAAGTATTCCTTATGCATCACTTGTTGGAAACTTAATGTATGCACAAACTTATACCAGACCAGATATTAGCTTTGCTGCCGGAATGTTAGGCAGATATCAAAGCAATCCTGGGATGGATCATTGGAAAGCTGCAAAGAAAGGAACTAAAGAATACATGCTCACTTACAGTAGAATGGATCAATTAGAGGTAGTTGGATATTCAGATTCATATTATGCGGGATCTGTTAATTCAACAATCTCGTGGAAAAGTGCGAAGCAGTCTGTCATTACTGCTTCTACCATGGAGGCTGAGTTTGTGGCATGTTTTGAAGCCACTATTCAAGGTTTATGGCTGCGGAATTTTATTTCAGGGCTTATGATTGTCGACAGTATAGCTAGGCCGCTGAAAATTTATTGTGACAATGCCGCAGCAGTCTTCTTTTCTAAAAACGACATACTCTAAAGGTGCTAAGCATATGGAGATAAAGTACTTTGCCGTTAATGAAGAAGTTCAGAAATGAGTGTCAATTGAGCATATTAGCACCGGTCTTATGGTAACAGATCCATTAACGAAAGGATTGCCACCAAAGACATTTCATGAGCATGTTGAACGTATGGGTATTGTTAGACGACATAAATGACATGCATTAATGTATAGACACTCTGAGCTCAATAACAGTTATTTGTTTATGATATTTCCTGTTTCTGACTATGGTGTACACATAAGTGTGTCATAATTATGTTACAGGAATGAATGTTTATTAAAGTTGTATGCTACTCTTCATTAAAGGTTGTAGTAAGAACAAGTTTATTGACGTAGTACATGGAAGGGAGTTTATCAAAATGGATGATGTACAACCGCCATGACTCGCATTAGACTTTTACTTACTCACAACATTATAAGAGACCAATATTAAGGTTAAAGGATTTAATACTAAAGTGCACATTATGGTTTTATAGATCATACAAGACGTCACAAGGAACAAGTGGGAGATTGTAAGGTTGTGTCCCTTGTGACATGTTAGTTATATGATTTATAATTAAATCCTTATTGGTTATTTACGAAGAGTTATCTAGTAGGGTTATGTCTTTTAAGTTAAAAGACGTAATTCTTCATTAAAGGGACATATCCATTTATCAAAGGGGTGTTATGCCAAAGGTTATGATGGAAGTACCTTTTGGTTACCTATAAATATGGATGAAGGTCCTCTCTTCACCCCAGTTCATTGGTTATACTTATCCATCAAAGTAAACATTATAGTAAGGGTTAGTGGAGAGAAACCTCCGTTCAAGTTCGGGATTGTCCGCGTCAATGTTGAAGTTCCATTTGTCAAAGGCACTTCCGCTCACCGTACCATGGAGAAAGGTACACTTCCGCTAAACGTCTTCCCGTAGTTGTGAAATGATTGTGTATGTGAAAACATAGATTTCTAGATCCTAAAGAACTTAATTGCTTACAGAACCTACATAGTATTAAACTTACACAACATAGTAACACTTTGCATGTCTTCCAAATAACCATATTTTTGCACTAAAGTTTCACAAATAACCGAAAACTTGTCGTTATGAAAAGTAAATATTCTTTGTTGGGACAGATGCAAGAACAAAAGCGGCAAAGTGTTAACCGTTAGAAACTAAAACATAGTCAATTTAATCACTTACCAATCAATTATAAGTTGGAAAAAAGCACAAAACAACAAAGAAATGATGCAATTTGTTTCCAATTTTGAATTTGCGTAAAGTAAGTCTCGTGAAGCGATCTGTCTCATTTCTGAATAATGTAGAAACGCGAAAACCTAGTATACCGGAATTCCCTGAACCTTACACAATCGTGAGAGCCTAATCTATCGGAACGTCCTTGTCTCTTACACTTAAACTCGTCGTTCCAAATTGAAAATGGTCTTATCATGAATTTTATAAGATCATTTATTACTCATGAAATTTTTGCGGTTATGCCCGCAGTAGTAATGTGCGAAAATAATTTACTACATTGAAACAACATTACTCCATTACCTTAGAGGCTTCCGTCTATAGCAGAGTATGGAGTGGTCGGATGTACGCAACCATACTCATGTGTTAGAAACACATGGAGGTTGTTTCTCGATGACCCATAATAAAAATTGCGTGTCGATCAACTGCTACTTCACAATATAAAAAGCGCATCCAATTTAGTGAGTCATTTTGCTTTATTCCATCATATTCTAAAGTTAAAGAAGAATGTGTCATTAACTCCATTGGAAATGGAAAGAACTGCATTGAACAAAGAAAGAACAATTAAATCATGTAACACAAAGAACAAACCAAGACGAATATACACGCAGGATTTCTTCTAAGTTTAAGAGAAAATATAAATAATTTCCTAGTGAATACGTCCATCTAAATACAAAGACTACATTCAGATGCGAAGAAAATTAGATATGTAAAACAAGATTTTTTTATTTTTATTTTTATGTCTTGCTAAAGCTGAAAAGCCCTTGTTTTCTCCGAAAGCTCAAGTAAAACGCAGTGAAAAACTTTGGATGTAGGAATATTATAATCACAAGTCGTCATTAAACATACAGAAAATATGTAGATGTATATGTACAAGAAAGTTGTTGTTGTATATGTACAAGAAAGTCTAAGATTATCTGACGTGAATATGTGTCATGATTTTTAGGACCGACCGTGGAACAACTGATAATGTTGCTGTTTTGTGACACTGAGGTCACGGGTTCAAGCCGCGGAAACAGCCTCTTGCACAAAGTGTGGAGTAAAGCTGCGTACATCAGATCACGAAGCGATCCAGCCCCTCTCCAGACCCTGCACAAACGCAGAAGACTAATTCACCGAAACGCTATTTTTTATGTGTGATGCTTTTTCTTGTTTGATTGGAGCGCTTAATATTATAGTCTTAAATGGTCTTTCCAGCGGTTAAAATGCAAATAACCGGACCAATCTCGGCGTCTATAGAACTATCTTTATCATATCAAACAGATGAAATCTTTTAGCATTATATCGGTCGAGATCCTCTGACCCCCAGCCCCTCACCTCCTTTGGAACCGCCTGCCACGTGTCACACAGGGGTGGTGAGGTTGGGTGCGAGTGACCTCCACCCAGCCTTATCACCCCTGTGTGCCACGTGTCACTGGGTCATTTAATACCCCACTTAAAGGGGGTCAGGAGATTTGTTCCCGCATTATCTACATATATATTCCAATACTTAGATTGCTCCCATGCAGAAAAGCTAGCAGTGAACTTAAATTCAAATATTTATACCTAATAGTAGTAAAAATAAAAAAACCATACGTTCACATGTCAAAGTTTTTGCATAAGCATCATACAAGATTTCATAAAATAGGGGAGGAACAAGCAAACCTAGTTTTCATTTACACAGATGAATAGGGAGTGAATTCACTGTTTTAATTTAAACAACCATCGCATTCTTTATTGTCTATATTCGATTGAGCATAGACAATATGGGTCAAATTTTTGGAAAAGCTAGTTTTGATGGCGGACTTTGGAGCTACTGGTAGGGTTTTTGTTTTGTGACCTTGAAGTCACAGGTTCGAGGTAGAAAAAGCTCGTTACACAAAGTGTAGGGTAATGCTGCGTACATCAGATCGCGAAGCGATCCAGCTCCTCTCCTGACCCTACACAAACTCAGGAGTCTAGTGTAAAGAGAACGCCCTCAGCCGAAAGTTATACTTTAAACATGATAAATCGAGTGACTAGTGAAAAATGATACTATATAAGTATAGTTTAAATTTTTTAAATTAAATCGACAAGGAATACATAATATTGAGGTGTTACACCAAATGTGAAACGGTGATATTGAAGCAACAATTTGGATGGCCAACTATTATTATTATTACTATTATTATTATTATTATTATTATTATTATTATTATTATTATTTGAGTGAGCTGATAGCGACATTTTTTGATGCCGTTTAGATATAATAGATATGGTGATGTCGTTTAGATATAATAGATATGGTTGTTGTTGTATTATTTGAGTGATATGGGCTATTAATTTAATCGAGAAAGGGGGGAAAACAACAGAATAAAGTTATGGCGAGTGGATAAACACTACCATAACCATTAGCGCTAATGCACAAATCTATGAATTTTAGGCACTGAACTCTCGACTTTTGCATGGACTACCAGACAATAATAGTGGAATATCTACTAACCTAAATTATTATTATACATTTATTAAAAGACAGGGTTATATAGACTATGGTGTAAGGACAATGTGCACATCATCTAGGAAAACGACACCATGATATTTTCTTATAAATGTTAGGGAAAAAGTTAATCAGTAGGAGAGATGCACTAAGCCGGGGTTAGGATTCCTTCACCGCAAAAGTATCACTACACTCTTCACCGCACGACACGTGACAGAAAAAAGATGGTGAGACATGTCGCACAGTAGGAGATGAGGTGAGAGAAAAAATGAGCAGAAGATCCATCCCCCGGTCCCTCTCCCCATTTTCAATAAGGAATAGGACACCGCACATATAAAATGCAACTAAGAAGTATAGTGTGTAATTCCCTTGATCTCAATCTTGAGAATTTTAAGATTTGATCGAGGAAGAAAACAAGTTGCATGGTCCCAATAGTCTTAGTTTTTGCCGACCATCGTGGTTTGAATTAAGAAACTTGATCGGCCAGACCTTTTTTTTTTTTTAAATGCATATTAATTCCCGGCCGACTATATGATGTTCTTTTTCTTTACTGAAACCAAGTGTCCGGATGTACTGCAATTGTTTCAATTGTCATGGTCGATGAATACATATATACATTCATACAAACATACATAAGTACATGTATACATATTTAAATGTATGTGGTTTGTGTACACACACACTATATATATATATATATACACACACACACACACACATATATATATATATATATATGCGTGCGTCTGTATGGTTTTGTTTATATAGATATGTGGTGGATAGTTGATATTTACAAGTCTTCTAAGCACTAAGGTACACTACAAGAAATCATTCATTTACCGACCGCATTTAGCGACCGCTTTATATGCGGTCACTAATTTGTGACCGCTTGGAAAGACAGTCAGAATTTTTGCAACTTAGCGACCGTTTTTGCTACCGTTTCGAAAACCGTCACAAATTTGCGTCCGTCTCAAAAACAGTCGTAAATGTGCGACTGTTTTAAAAAACGGTCGCAACCTAGTGACCGTTTTTTCTTCCGTCGCAAAGATGATCACAACTTTGCTACGGTCTCAAAAACGGTCTCAAATTTGCGACCGTTATAAAAAACGGTCATAACATAGCGACCGTTTCTGTGACTGTTCCAAAAGCGGTTGCAAATTTGTGACCATCTTAAAAACGGTCGCAAATTAGCAACCGTTATTAGAAACAGTCGCAACTTAGTGACCGTTTTTGTTCCATCTCAAAAACGGTTGCAAATTTGCAACTGTTATCAACTACGGTCACAAATTAGCGACCGTTTTTGCTTCCGTCTAAAAAACAATTACAACTTTGCAACTGTTTCAAAAACGGTTGCAAATTTGCAACCGTTATCAAGAACGGTCGCAACGTAGCGACCGCTTTTGCGACCGTTTCAGAACCGGTCGTAAATTTGCGACCATCTTAAAAACAGTCACAAATTTTTCGACTGTTATAAAAAACGGTCGCAACTTAGCAGCCAATTTCGCTATGGTCTCAAAAACGATTGCAAATTTACGACCTTTATCAAATACGGTGGCAACTTAGCAATTGTTTTTGCTTTTTTCTAAAAAATGATCACTTGTGACTATCTCAAAAACGGTCTCAAATTTGCAACTGTTATAAAAACGGTCGCAACTTTGCGGCTGTTTTTTTTGTCCGTCTCAAAATGGTTATCAAATACGGTTGCAATATTTAAAATATATTCATGAAAGATTATTCTATCGATCTCATTGAGTGATAATCTTTAAATAAAATTATATAAGCAGAAGTACATAACTATATAAGTCTACATAATCCTATAAGTGCATAAGTACATATCTTACCTTACAACAAACATAGGTATATATATTTGTATATTACATATATGCATACGTATATAAGTATACAATTTTATGTAATCTTCTACATACTTAAGTATATATGTTACCTTATGACAAAGGTATAATCTCCTTATATACTTACATAGGTGTAAACTTGTATACTTGTGTAACCATATATTTATATAGTTATATATACTTATACATCTATAAGAAATATATATACATACAATTGTTCAGTTACACACACACACACATATATATATATATGTATGTGTGTGTGTGTGTATATATTTATTACAGGAATATATGTTGAAAATTTATGCTTAGAAGACATAAAAGATGATAAACTATTGATGAAACCAATAATACAAAGTTGAGAACCAAAAAAATGGAAGAGAACATCAGTGAAAACAACTCTCAAGAATGGGAATAGCCAAGGCGCATCAAGTGTTACACAGTCATTAAAACAAAATTGCCTCCAACATTGAGCAATGTAGACTGTGCGATAAATGTCTCTCTTGATACAACATCTTCTCTTTGTCGTTTGCTATATGAGAATAAGATGAACTTGTGTATTTGAAGTGTTTAATACTAAAGTAATAGAGGAAAGACATGATTTTTTTTGTTGCAAAAGTTGTATCATTCCACCGAAAGACAATATAAGAATTCTGCTGTCTCCGCTGATCGAAATTTCGGTCATATTTATCGTACTTTGGATTCAAAATTTCTTAAATGTTGCAAACTCAGCACTCATTGTCGGACTATAGACCGAACATCCAGTAAATAGCTTTATCGAACATTTGGTGAAGCGTTTGGTGACAATACAACTTCACAATTGAACTAAACTCAGATACCGCACTCAGAGTTCGTCACCGTACATTTGGTCTTACTCACTGAACATTCGTTTACCTCAGAATTCAGAGAATTCAGAGTATCGTTTATTAATCCAATCCAAGTTTTACTCCATTCTCCTATCAAACTTTTTATATGTATTTATATAAATTTAGAACACACTTTCTGAAACACTTTTAAATACTTTTCCAATGTCCAAAGTTGTTTATTTAATTGCAAATGGCATCTATGCATAGGGCTGTAAACGAGCCGAACGAGCCGAGCATTACGTTGTTCGAGCTCGGTTCATTTAACTTAGCAAACGAGCCGAGCTTGTTCGTTTATTTAAACGAGCATATTTAATTGTTCAAGCTTGGTTCGTTTAACTCACGAACAACATTAACGAGCCGAACACCTTAAACGAACGGTACCACTTACCGAGTTCGAACAGAAAAAAGGTGTTCAAGCTCTGTTCATTAACCTTTTATCCGAGCCGAGCTCGAGTTCGAGCTTGAGCCAAACGAGCCGAACAACCGAACGGCTTGGTTCGTTTACAGCAGACTATGCAGTTCGTCTTGAGGTATCCTCCAAGGCGGAGAATCTTCCAAGTAATACTACCACCACTATAACTCTTCAGAAAATATATTTAAAGATGATTGCTTTAGTTAATGTGCAATTGAACCTGGTATTCACCAACTTTAAACAGTTGATTATGGGCAATAAGACAGGAACAAACCTTAAAGTAGCCGTCACTTCATGTTACATTAATTGCGTGAACTCAAAGATGGAATAGGCACCAAGCTGCCTATAATTCAACAAGAATCACACAAACTATGTTATGTGTAATGCAAATTGTGCCGGTACTAAATAATAAATTTTCAGTTCAATTCATATTTATATACTTGTCTTCAAAATTTTCTACAATATAAGACGTCTACTAGGTAAGTTGCAAATGCCTACCAAACATTCATATAGGCTTTCGTACTTTTCTTTTTTTACGAGAAAAGTTTATGCGAGGAAAGACTTCTCTGATCCAAGTTTCATGTATACCACTAGCTTTATCGATGACTTCCAATGGAATGTACAAATTGTCCATCAAAAAAGATTGTTGACAACGTAATTCAAACCAAAGACTTTACAAGACAAATTGTACGAACTTTACCAATTGAACCAACTTTCGCTTACAAACATCTTACTAGTTATTCATTCACTAATGGTGAATAAATATGGACATGTGAGGTGTATTAAGCACAACCACTACAAATCTACAATAACATGACATTTCCATCTGTCACCAAGAACATTATCGGAAATTTTAGAAATAGGCAGATTTTAGAGTCCAAACTCATTAGTCCAATGATACTTTACAATGATTCAGAGATATTTCCATGCAAACTTGGGCTTCTTATCTACTATGGATGCTGGGCTCAGGCACCAACTTAAAAGGGAATTGTGGGTGCCATAATGGCACTATCACTACCATCCTTCTTGTTTTTTCTGAAACAAAAGGTCAATACTTCTGGCCCGTTGGTTCCTACAGTCAAGGTCTAAGAAGTTTTATAGAAGATGCAAATTAAAAGCTCAGCGGCCTCTTAAGTTGTCAAGGCTTTACCAGAGACTCAGTGCAAAGTGACTACCGAAAACCGAGTGAGTAACATTCTAACCCAATTTGGTCGGATACAATGGGTTCGACATTACTGACACAAATAGCAGTATTGCACCTACGGTGCGTGCATCTTGGTTCGAACCTGCGCTTTTCGAGAACAATATCTCAACCCGAACACTAACTGAGCTATGTCCTAGGACCCTTCTTGTTTTTTATTTTCGGAGAAGATTATACATCCTTCTAGTGATTGTTTCTTGGTGTTAAATTTCATATTTGGTACGTGATCTAAGTAAAAAAGACATGAGTTTTGATATTATAATAAATTTGGTAAAATTTTGAAAATTCAAACTGATTTAGTAGTAGAACTTAAAACTAAGATTCGAATCCTACATCTATAGGCGTGTGTATGCAGACAGACACGTACACACACGTATTCCCCAAAACTTTTGCCTTCACGACTAGATAGAAACTGTAATACAGCCCGCCTAAAAACACATACTGGTATAGCTTTATGATCTTTTTGTCCAAATAAATAATAAGGCGAACTGATCTTAATAATTAGCCCAACAAATATCCAAATATCTGAAATTTCAATATTGTACTACTGAAGTGAAGGTATTGTACTGATATATAACAACAACATGTACCCAATATATCTCAACAACATCAAAAGTAATCGCTAGAGTCTGAGGAGGATGAGAGACATACAAACAATATCTGCATCTCAACGGATTTAGAGTTTGCTTACAGCAAAACCCGCGACAGTACCCGTATAGACAAATAATGAAAGATATTAGACAAACAAATATACAAGTAATTAAAGTTGATATCATGAAGCATGAACGAAAAGTTCAAATTTTGAAACATAGACGACACTACAAATATCAGACCGTGTAACTTTAATTTGCGTTAATGTAACGATCACATGGCGTGCTGCAACAAATACGTCCTTTTTGAAGTCGTACGTTAGTTAGAAAATGCGCAATCTTTGTAAAAGTGCGACAAATACGTGCTGAGAAAGTCTAGAGTGCATGTTTGTCCAGGAAAATTTATATTAGTCAAACTATCTGCTTCTTCCATACCCTAAGTCAAAACATATAGTTGATTAAACATGATTTAAAATTAAATTGTCAAAGTATTTTACATGTTTTTCGATAAAATTGATCGAATAATATTTTGACAAACTATTGTATTGAATACTTTAAAATTTTGGTCTTAATTGATGTTTGATCAATGTTGACAAACTGTGACAACATTTTTAAGACGGGATATCATTTAATAGTTAAACAATTCTTAATAAAACTAGATCTTCTTTCTTATAGTAACGACACGATATATTTTTGGCCATGATTGTATAAAATAAATCATTATATCAAGTTCAAAGAGTGTGATTGTATACATATCATTATATCAAGTTGAAAGAGTTCGTGGACCTCACATCATACAGTACAGCATATAACAACATGGCAACGATACATATTATCGATTCTGTTTTGGCAACATTTAATTTTATAGATAATATTTCTTTACTTATGAAATTTGAAATTTATTAACTTGCAAATGTAATAATATATTTTAAATGCGACTTTGTGAGATTGTAAAGTAGGAGACTTCCTTAAAATATAATGAATAATTGAATACATATATCAAGACATGCAACTAATGATTGTGCAATCAATTTTTCTGAAGTACAAGATTTTCAAATCATGGCCTCCAACTCAAAGGCATTCAGTGGGTACTTGGGTTATAAGTTGCTCTAAGAGATACATAATTCGATTCCAAAAACACGCATAGTGTGGTTGTTTTAATGCTGTTTGGGCCAAATGTCTAGTTTGCAGCGGACACCTTGTGTATAACCTCCCCAACCTAAGAGTTGTTAGAATATGATTTGGTTTTGATGATTTGCACAAGGTTGGCACTTGAATTTGTTAGATTAGGCGCTTCAAGTTGATGGTTTGAAGTTGTACACTTTGAACTCTCACTTCAGGCGCTTAATGTACCTTGGTGAAGTCCAGTACACTTCGAACGCCTGCTTTAGGCGCTTTATGTGAAGTGTCTGGATGTGCGTACACTTCGAACGCCTTGTTCAGGCGCTTCATGTGAAGTGTATGAAAGTCAGGGCACTTCGAACGCTTACATCAAGCGCTTCATGTGCCTTGATGAAATGTACGAACACTTCGAACGCTACTTGAAGCGCTTCAAGTGTTCCACCAAGTCAAAAGTACTTTTCTCTGAATAAACACGCTTTCCCAAGGTCTGGTTCTGAGAAAATGTCAGTTTCAGTTCGAACTAGCATGAAGTGTTACATGAGGCGCTTCATGCCACTTCGAACGCCTTCTGTTGCCAACATGAGGCGCTTAATGTGACTTCGAACGCTTGTTCTGTTTCACATTAAGCGCTCCATGTGACATGGAACGCTTGTTCTTTTGACAGTTCAGGCGCTTCATGTTACCAACGGGACAAATGTCTTTTTGCTTCATTTTCTAACCAGTTGACTCTTTGTACCCTCTTCTTTTAGTGTTGTTTCAGCAGGTCTTCCCTCTCTCCCAGAGTTTCCAGGTTTCCATTCTTGGCCAAGGGTTTGAATCTTCTTTGAAATGGTTGCTACATGCCAAGAATTGCTTTCCAAAAATGCTGCTGTACCTCCACAAGCTGCCAAATCCCATTATTGGCTGGGCAGAAGATTTCAAACGGGAAGATTTTTGAAGGATGATAAAAGAAGGGTTTTGTTCATTCTCTTCTCCAACTTTCTACTACACAAGCTCTCAAGTCCTCTCAAGCTCAAGCTCTCAAAAATATTTGTAATCCTTGTATATCTTTACTTTATTGTTGAGAGTGATTATTGTAAGAAGAAGAGTCTTCTTCTTGGTGAGATTTTCTGTGAGAGATTCTGGTAGATTGTTGGTCAAGGAGCAAGGGTGCTCTTTGTTTAAGTTTTCTAAACTTTGAAGGGTTTGTTGATAGTGTGTGGTGCACTATTCTCCCTACAAGATTTCTTTGAGGGCAAAGAAGATCTTTGGAGGCAAAACTTCAAAGTGTTAGAACTCTTGGTTGTGGTCTAGGCAAGGTGCCTAGTTTGTATTCTTTTGATTTTGTTTTGGTTGTTGTTTCCCCCAAAAGAAATAACAATCCCCATTTCAAAATCCTTCTTGTGAAACATCAAGAAGGTAGAGGAGTAGAGTCTCTTGACTTGAACCTCTATACATACTCGTGTTCTTTCTTGTCTTTCAAGTTTTATCTTTCTAAAGAACACATCCAAGTATTGGTGGCACTCAAAAACGAAAAATAACCACAAAATATCCATACTTGGTGAACACACTATTCAACCCCCCCTTCTAGTGTGTTCTAAGGGACCTAACAATTGGTATCAGAGCCACATCTTGCTTATTTGAGTCCAAATACAAGATTTGATCTTCATAGTATGGATCCCTTCAGATTTGTTGATGCAAGTTCTCCAAGTAGTGATGCTTCTAGAAGAAGAAGACAAGAGTCACTACTCCCTTCTATCTCAAGTGTACAGGTCAAAGTACCCACGTTTGACCATGTGAGCTTCCCAAAAGACAAGAAAGCCTTCTACCAAAAGAAGAAGGCTCCACAAGAAGAAATAGCTCATTGGGAATGCTTATTGTCTGGATCCGAAAGCGATAACGATGACAATGAGAATCTAACTCTCACGGAGGTCAGTGACGATGATCTCAACAAGGAGTTTTATTCTCTCATGGCCATCAAAGACGACATGGAGGTATGCACTACATCCTCACATTATAGATTAATAGATGAAAGAGATGACTTAGTGCAAGAAATTGACCTCTTAGAACTAAAATACACTCGTGTCAAAAAGGAATTTAAAGCATGTATATACGAATACAATGACACGGTAAAAAATCATATTGCATTACAACTCGAGCATGAAATTTTGCTAACTATGCATATGATTGCACTAGAGGAGAAGCATGATTTGATAAAATCAAGCATATCTCATAAAACCGTTGAGAATAAGAATTCTCAAAAGAAAAGTGCAAATACAACTATGATAGTCAAAGATGCATCCTCATCGAGTATGAAACCTAAGGTTAAATCTAGCGTTTTGTATGCATCTAAAAAGGGAAAAACAAATGAACAAGCATCACACTTCAAGGAGTCTCAAGCTCCCTTGAAGATGCAAAGGCACATGCCTAAAAGCAAGGCAAAACAAACCAAGGTGCCTAAGTCTTGTGTTGATTCTGTGAAAAATAATCCTTCTTTGATGCCAAAGAATGTTGTCCCTAAACAGGAATCACGGAACGTGTTAACACACAAGCATGATTATCATCATTATCCACACAAACACATTCCTACATGTTTTGTTTGCAATAAAAAGGGTCATGTAGAAAGAATGTGCAAAACTAAAAACGATAAACACTCTTATTCACACAAACATATACCTACATGTTTTTATTGTAATAAAAAGGGTCATATTGAAAGAGTGTGTAGAGCTAAAAACAATCAACATTCTTATACACACAAACATATTCCCACATGTTTTTATTGCAATAGAAAGGGCCATGTAGAGAGAGTGTGTAAAGTCAAAAATAATAAGAGTCTTGTGTGGGTGCCGAAAGGCGAAGTGAAGGTAACTAACCTTCAAGGACCCAAAACAAAAAGGGTACCACTTTCATATGGTTCTTTTGTAGGCCCTAGCACTCAATGGAGAAAGCGAAGACAAGAAGGTCAAATGGGTCGTGGACAGTGGGTGTTCCAACCATATGACGGGAGACAAACGTCTCTTCCATAGACTCACTATGCAAGACGGAGGAGTTGTCCACTTTGGCGGTAGCAAAGGCCAAATCAAAGGACATGGTATTGTGGGTAACGATTCCTTCTCTCTTAGTGATGTCTTATATGTTGTAGGTCTTAAGTTTAACTTGATAAGTGTCAGTCAACTTTGTGATGCTAATTATGAGGTAACGTTTTTGAAAACAAAGTGTGTTGTGAAAAAGGAAGAAAAGATTTTATTTGAGGCTTTGCGTTTCAAAAATATTTACAAAGTTAGCATCAATGATTTGGTTTCTCAAAATGTATCGTGTCTAGTTGCTAAGAATGATTTGACGCAACTATGGCATAGACGTCTCGGACATGTATGTTTCAAAACATTTAAATTTATTTGCGAAAATGATAAAGTCCGAGGCCTTCCAAAAATGAGTTTTGAAAACAATGACTTATGTGACACTTGTCAAAAGGCGAAACTTGTGAAAACAAGTTTCAAACCCAAGACAAATATTTCCACCTCCAAGCCCCTACAATTGCTTCATATGGATTTGTATGGGGATGTTGGAACAAGAAGCTTGGGTGGCAAACATTACACCTTCGTGGTTGTAGATGACTATACTCGTTATACGTGGGTGATGTTTCTTGCTAAGAAAAGTGATGCATGTAGTGAGTTTATAAGTCTAAGTAAACGATTGGAAAATCATGTGGGTGACACCATCAAAACCATCCGTAGTGATCGTGGTGGTGAGTTCGATGGTGATTTCGAAAGGTTTTGTGTATCCAAAGGATACTCTCATGATCTTTCGGCACCTAGAACTCCTCAACAAAATGGTGTGGCCGAACGGAAAAATAGAACTCTACAAGAAATGTGTAGAGCAATGTTAAACGAGTTCGGTTTGCCCAAGTATTTTTGGGCCGAAGCGGTTAATGCCGCTTGCCATGTGATCAATCGTGTCTATTTGAGACCATACCTAAATGTGACACCCTATGAGCTTTGGAATGGAAAAGTTCCCAACATTGGGTATTTCAAAGTCTTTGGTTGCAAGTGTTTTATACTTAATACCAAAGATACTTTGGACAAACTTGACCTCAAAGCGGATGAAGGTATCTTTTTAGGTTATGCCTCAAATAGTAAAGCATTTCATGTTTTCAACAAAAGGAGTCAAAAGGTGGAAGAATCAATCCATGTTAAGTTTAATGAGTCACTTAGTGATGAACCTAAACTTAATGAGAATTGTGTAGAGGATGAAGATGTGACTCCTCAAGAAGAAATTTTTGAGGATGTTCCTATGGTTGTTCCTCAACGAGAAATCGTTGATGATCCTCCAAATGGAAACATCTTCGTTGACTTGAGAGTTGAACCTCTCGAAGGCACTCCTCCACCTTGTGTAAATGAACTTAGTGAGCCACGTAGAAGTGTCTCCTCTACTCATGTTGATTCACAAAATGTAGAAAATGCATCACAAATTCCGGAACATGAGGTTCATGATGATAATGAAGGTTCATCTCTTCCGGAACATGATCAAGAGGAAGTTGGAGATGATGTCTCAAATCTTCCTAGATCATTTAAGCATAAAAGTTCTCACCCTCAAGAGTTAGTCATAGGTGATTTAAATAGAGGTATCACCACACGAAGGCAATATAGAGAGAATGCATTTGTCTCTCTTATAGAGCCTAAAAATATTAAAGAAGCACTTCTTGATGAAAATTGGATCTTGGCTATGCAAGAAGAATTAAACCAATTTGAAAGAAGTGATGTTTGGGAGTTAGTTCCCAAACCAAACGATCATCCTATTATTGGTACGAAATGGGTCTTTCGTAACAAGATGGATGATCAAGGTAATGTCACTAGAAACAAGGCTAGGTTAGTTGCTCAAGGATACCGTCAAGAAGAAGGTATTGATTTTGATGAGACATTTGCACCCGTAGCACGGCTTGAAGCTATTAGAATGTTGTTAGCATATGCTTGTTATAGAGATTTTACACTTTACCAAATGGATGTTAAATCCGCATTCCTGAATGGTGTTATTCAAGAGGAAGTGTATGTTGCACAACCTCCCGGGTTTGAATGTCATGATTCACCACATCATGTCTTCAAACTTAAAAAGGCTCTTTACGGCCTCAAACAAGCTCCAAGAGCTTGGTACGAGAGATTAAGTACTTTTCTTCTTAATAATGGTTTTTCAAGAGGTAAAGTTGACACTACTTTGTTCATAAAAGAACAAGGTAGGAATCATTTAATTGTTCAAGTATATGTTGATGATATTATTTTCGGTGCTACTAACAATTGTCTTTGTGAGCAATTTGCTAGTCTTATGCAAGGTGAGTTCGAGATGAGCATGATGGGCGAGCTAAACTATTTCCTTGGATTACAAATCAAGCAAACCAAAGATGGTGTGTACATTTCCCAAGCCAAATACACAAGAGACTTGCTCAAAAAGTACAATTTTGGTGAAGGAAGAGAGGTGAACACTCCAATGAGCACAAGTGCAAAGCTTGACAAGGATGAAAAGGGAAAACATGTCGAGGTAACCTTGTATCGTGGCATTATAGGTAGTCTACTTTACTTAACGGCTAGTAGACCCGATATTTTACATGCGGTATGCTTATGTGCTAGATTTCAAAGTGATCCTAGGGAGATGCATTTTATTGCGGTAAAACGCATCCTTAGATACCTTAGAAGTACTTTGAAATTTGGTTTATTTTATCCTAAGAATGCATGTTTTGATTTAAGAGGTTATTGTGACTCCGATTATGCGGGGAGTCTAGTTGATAGAAAGAGCACCTCCGGAACTTGTCAGTTTCTTGGAGATTGTCTCGTTTCTTGGTACTCCAAGAAACAAAACAGTGTGTCTCTCTCTACGGCGGAATCCGAATATGTGTCGGCCGCCTCGTGTTGTGCACAATTGTTATGGATGACTAACACGTTAAATGATTATAACATTCACTTCTCAAAGGTGCCAATTTTGTGTGATAACACGTCCGCCATAAATATTGCACAAAACCCCGTCCAACATAGTCGGACCAAGCACATTGAAGTGAGGTATCATTTCATCCGTGATTGTGTACAAAAGAACTTGGTAAGTGTAGAGTTTGTTCCTACACATGACCAACTTGCGGACATTTTCACGAAACCCTTGCCTAGTGATGTATTCTTATCTATAAGAAGTAGGTTGGGGTTGCTCAATATGGGTTGACAAAACCATCTTGAGTTTTTGAGCATGAAAATTTCAAAATTTTCAATATCAGTAGACATGAAGCGCTTCATCTTAGAATTGTTTAGGCGTTTGATATCACATCAAGCGCTTGATGTTAAAGATTTCACTTGTTCAAAGTGACATCAAGCGCTTTATCCAAGTATGTTCACTCGTTCGATGTGACATTAAGCGCTTTATCTGAATTTCCTCACTCGTTCAAAGTAACTTCAAGCGCTTCATCCGTCTGCATGAAGTCGTTCGAAGTTACTTAAGGCGCTTCATCCATCTTTTCAACTGCCGATGTCTCTTCAGCTTCGCGCCATTCTAGGATCATTATTTTCCATCAATTCTCTACAGTTTCCCTCCCTCTTTTCTCTCTCCCATTTTCCCATTTTTCACCATTTCCCACGTTCTGAACCCCTTCATCTTCCCACAATCTTTTCAACTTCCCTCCATCTCCCTTAAATTCCCTCTTCCTCATCTATCTTCCTCATCTCCTTAATCATCTTTCTGCATATTCCTTCAACCTTCTTGCACTCTATAATGGCTTCCGCTGGTTCATCTCAAAATGTCCCCACTGGTCATCGGAGGAAGAGACCTGCCGGCATCAGAGAACCCTCTGAACTCAAAGAAATCCGTAAATCTCTCACTAAAGACAATTTTCCATGGATGAAACGCAAACTTGATTCTGATGTTACAAAATCACCTCATCACACGGCCATGGGAGTTCATCTCTCTCTCTACTCTCATTTGCTGTACGAAGAATGGAAGAGCAAAAATAGACCAATTGCTCCGTTGAAACTGGTTCAGATCGATGATTTTACCGCTGCTCACAATGCAAACCAGGTTATTGCTCTTCTTGAAAAACAAGGATGGATTCATTTGTGGCTTAGGTCAGACATGCAATCCTACTCTAAAACTCTTACCCGCAAATTTTATGCTAACATGTGGATTACCCCTGATTCTGAAAACTCCTCTTTCTCCTTAAACACTGTCATAAATGGTACCCCTCTCAGTTTTTCCATTCAGGAAATCTGTACCCTTTTAGGAGTTAGAAATGATGGGTTAAGTGAGTTTTCTGTGTTTGATTGGAGCAACCGCTACGGCATCAGTGAGCAAGATGTCAAATTCCACCTTCAATACTTTCCTACCAAAAAGACTCAAAACATGCCTTTAGTCAATCGAATTTTACTTGCTGTCGTTACCTACTGTGTGAACGGGAAAGCGACTAGAAATCCGAGTAATATGGATTTCTATGTTACCTACCGTATTCTGCAAGAGACACAGTTAAACTTTGGTTGGATTCTTGTTGAGGTTATGATGGCCGCGCTAAGGAAAGGTTCTAAAGCCTTGCCTTTCGCTAATATCGTAACCATGCTAATCAAGTCTAAAGGCATTGAAATTTCTGCCGACTCCCTCACAAATGTGGCCCACACTGACTACTACGATAACTCTAATATCGCTCAGGCCATTGATTCTCAGCGTCGAAAAAGTACTCTTCATCCCGACCTTGCTGATGAAGTTGACGAAGGTCCTCAAGACGGCGATGGGAGCAGTACCAATGCTGAGCTGATTGCACGCATCCAGTCTCTGGAACAGTCTGTTCAGCATCTTCAGCTCAGGGATGCGCGCCATGAATATCGTTTTGGAGTCCTTAAAGCAGCCGTTCTGCAAGAAATGCCGTGGGCATCCTTTCCCCCTGATTTTGATGATTTAGGGGGAGACACTGCTGCTGCTACTGCTGCTACTGCTGGAGGTTCAGGAATGGGTGTTGGTGGAGTCGAACAAGCTGGTGGAAGTGGTCAACAAATGGGTGGTTTTGCTGAGTATGCGTCAAGCCGGTTCAGTTTTGGTGATCTGCAGCATCCTGGCGGAAGTGGTGCTGGCTCGGGTGGTGGAGTGTAGCTGATTTTTGTTTTCTTTATTTCTGCTGTTTGAAATATGTTTGTCATGCGATGACTAAAAACTTTTCTCTTCCTGATGATGTTTGAAATCCCTCTCCTTTATGGTTAATTTTTTTTTAATAATGGTTTTCTTGTGAAAATTTATCCTGAATCATTTGATACTTTTCTTAAAGTATTATGCACTATGTGAGGGGGAGCATATGTTAAGGGGGAGTAAGTTAAAATGATGCATGTTGTGAAATCATCAAAAAGAGGGAGAATGTTAGAATATGATTTGGTTTTGATGATTTGCACAAGGTTGGCACTTGAATTTGTTAGATTAGGCGCTTCAAGTTGATGGTTTGAAGTTGTACACTTTGAACTCTCACTTCAGGCGCTTAATGTACCTTGGTGAAGTCCAGTACACTTCGAACGCCTGCTTTAGGCGCTTTATGTGAAGTGTCTGGATGTGCGTACACTTCGAACGCCTTGTTCAGGCGCTTCATGTGAAGTGTATGAAAGTCAGGGCACTTCGAACGCTTACATCAAGCGCTTCATGTGCCTTGATGAAATGTACGAACACTTCGAACGCTACTTGAAGCGCTTCAAGTGTTCCACCAAGTCAAAAGTACTTTTCTCTGAATAAACACGCTTTCCCAAGGTCTGGTTCTGAGAAAATGTCAGTTTCAGTTCGAACTAGCATGAAGTGTTACATGAGGCGCTTCATGCCACTTCGAACGCCTTCTGTTGCCAACATGAGGCGCTTAATGTGACTTCGAACGCTTGTTCTGTTTCACATTAAGCGCTCCATGTGACATGGAACGCTTGTTCTTTTGACAGTTCAGGCGCTTCATGTTACCAACGGGACAAATGTCTTTTTGCTTCATTTTCTAACCAGTTGACTCTTTGTACCCTCTTCTTTTAGTGTTGTTTCAGCAGGTCTTCCCTCTCTCCCAGAGTTTCCAGGTTTCCATTCTTGGCCAAGGGTTTGAATCTTCTTTGAAATGGTTGCTACATGCCAAGAATTGCTTTCCAAAAATGCTGCTGTACCTCCACAAGCTGCCAAATCCCATTATTGGCTGGGCAGAAGATTTCAAACGGGAAGATTTTTGAAGGATGATAAAAGAAGGGTTTTGTTCATTCTCTTCTCCAACTTTCTACTACACAAGCTCTCAAGTCCTCTCAAGCTCAAGCTCTCAAAAATATTTGTAATCCTTGTATATCTTTACTTTATTGTTGAGAGTGATTATTGTAAGAAGAAGAGTCTTCTTCTTGGTGAGATTTTCTGTGAGAGATTCTGGTAGATTGTTGGTCAAGGAGCAAGGGTGCTCTTTGTTTAAGTTTTCTAAACTTTGAAGGGTTTGTTGATAGTGTGTGGTGCACTATTCTCCCTACAAGATTTCTTTGAGGGCAAAGAAGATCTTTGGAGGCAAAACTTCAAAGTGTTAGAACTCTTGGTTGTGGTCTAGGCAAGGTGCCTAGTTTGTATTCTTTTGATTTTGTTTTGGTTGTTGTTTCCCCCAAAAGAAATAACAATCCCCATTTCAAAATCCTTCTTGTGAAACATCAAGAAGGTAGAGGAGTAGAGTCTCTTGACTTGAACCTCTATACATACTCGTGTTCTTTCTTGTCTTTCAAGTTTTATCTTTCTAAAGAACACATCCAAGTATTGGTGGCACTCAAAAACGAAAAATAACCACAAAATATCCATACTTGGTGAACACACTATTCAACCCCCCCTTCTAGTGTGTTCTAAGGGACCTAACAAGAGTCCACTGAGCTGCTGATTTGTATCATCTACAATGCTCATTCGAACTGGGACGGTAGAAGCCCTCATGAGCAGGGTATGCATGCTCTGTTGCTCCAAGATTTCCAACAATAATTTTATTGTGCTCATGAAGCAACTAGTGACCCAATAAAATAATGATAAATAAGCTCAATCTACATGCAATCAAGGGGGTGATTGGCCAAAACAAGGTGCCATAAATATTCTACACATTTCATTGGTGATGGATCAACTAATCATACTTACTCCTTTACTATTTTGTGTGGATTTTCAAATCATGTAACAGTTGACTTCCAAATTTATTGCACTCCAAATAACCTAATCATATTTCATTTTGCCTTGTTCATGGTACCCAAAAAACACATCCAAACCGTCAACGCATTGCCTCCGTCCTCAAGAAAATGAATAGCACCACCGGCACCGGCGGTTTCCTCAGCTCCAGCAACATCGGCGGCTTCGGGTACGGCATCGGAGTTTCCGTAGGAGTCCTTTTGCTAGTAACCACCATTACTTTAGCGTCATACTATTGTTCTAGATATCAAGATTCAAGTGTTTCACCTCTTCCAAGAAATCGTGCCCGGGAGCCACATTCTCAAGATCACATTGTGGAAGTCGGGCTTGATGAGGCCACGCTTTTGAGCTATCCCGAGTTGTTATATTCTGAGGTTAAGGAGAAAAATGGAAATTCCTGTGATTCTTGTTGTTCTATTTGTTTGGGTGACTACAAAGATAGTGATATGTTAAGGTCTTTGCCAGAATGTGGACATTTGTTTCATGTCAAATGTGTTGATCCGTGGTTAAGGATGAAACCTACGTGTCCGGTTTGCCGGACGTCGCCGTTGCCGACACCGCTTTCGACTCCGTTAGCGGAGGTGGTTCCCTTAGGGAGTAGTCCTTTAGGGTAATTTAGTGGAATAATGAAATACAAATTGTACTTTAATTACGTGCTTTTTAATTAGTCAACGCTTTGTTTAGGAAGTCATTGTATAATTGCACTATTAAGCTGGCTTTAGCTGATCTACCTTACATTTCGTTTGATTTTTTGTATCGTAATGTGTTGAAACTTGGGCTTACATGAGGTGGAGCTCATATCCACTCAAAACCTTAAGGCAATGGGTGGTGGAACCTCATCCTCATATAAGCCATGCATTTTTTCTCAAATTAGTCAATGTGGGATTCTCAATACCTGCCCTCACGTGGCAACGTGGCTTGACATACACACGCGCCTTACAACCCTTTCCACCAACCTCATATAAGCCATGCATTTTTCTCAAATTAGTCAATGTGGGATTCTCAATACCCGTCCTCACGTGGCAACGTGGCTTGACATACACACGCGCCTTACAACCCTTTCCACCAACCTCATATAAGCCATGTATTTTTTCTCAAATTAGTCAATGTGGGATTCTCAATACCTGCCCTCACGTGGCAACGTGGCTTGACATACACACGAGCCTTACAACCCTCCCTCAATCAAAAACCACAAGCCAGCATGAACATCTGTACTTAGGTGAGGGGAAACACTAAGTGCCAACCATGGGCCAGGCAAGGGATGAGTCCACATTTTAAGCCTGCTATGATACCATATTGAAACTTGGGCTTACATGAAGTGAAATCCGTATCCACTCAAAAAACCTTAAGGCAATGCGTGGTGGGACCTCATCCTCATATAAGTCATGCATTTTTTCTCAAATTAATCAATGTGGGATTCTCAATATAATGGGTTCGATTATGGAAATGTTTATTAGACATGATGTTTTGAATCAATGGGAGAGTTCATACAAGGTTGGCTTGTAGTGACGATACGTTTCTGATTTTGTGTTCGAATGCTGCTTATAACCGGTGCATGAGAGGGTCGGATGTATGCAACCATATTCATATGTTAGAAACGCACAGAGGTTGTTTCTCGATGACCCATAATGAAAATTGCGTCAAATTGTGTCGATAAACTGATACACAATATAAGAAGCACAATCAGAGTCTTTTCTTAATATCATGTAAATTAGAAAACGGGCTGGATATTGTGCAGACATGTTAGGTATTTGGTTTTGCATGTTCTTTCACTAAATACAGTCATTAGCATGAATATTGTATCTTTCGTAAAATGGTCTAGCATCATTCACAGAACTAGACTTACATTAATAACCTAAACAAAAGTGATATGGATCATTGGCTTCATCGTTTTCCAATTGCTACGATGAAACTTTAGCTCACATGACTACAGATAAATCTTTTATTTCCATTTCTAATAGAGTGAATGACAGACTATTCTTTGACTTTGAAATATAATAAAATAAAGCAAAATGACCACTAAATTGGTTACGCTTCTTATATTATAAAATAGCAGTTGATCGACACACCTTGACGCAATTTTCATTATGGGTCATAGAGAAACAACCTCTGTGTGTTTCTAACACATGAGTATGGTTGCATGCATCCGACCTCCCATATCCCTCAGTATGGATTCTGAATATTTCATTTGGAAAGTTAGGATCCCTCAGTATGGATTCTTACAAACCAGGCGAATGTGTAGTTGTTGACAAATGCTATGACAGTCTAAATTCAATTTAATTAAACATCTTAATAGTAGTCAATGAACAATTAGATATTGGAAATTCGGAATAAATGATTTATCTTATGAACTAAAACCTAAGTGATAATTTTGTAAGCTCTCTCCTATTGACCATTGTGAATAAGGGCGAAAAGGGAGTTCTCGGCACACTAGGCTATCGCGTTTGCGCAAGATCCGGAAAGATACCAGATCGCTTCGTGATCTGATGTACACAGCTTTATCATACACTTTGTGCAAGAGACTGTTTCTACGGTTCAAACTTGCGACTTCAAGACCATAAAACATCAATCTTACCAGTTGCTTCGAAACCCGTCATCGAATAAGGGCGAAAATACTATGAAAATAGTTCATGGAAGATGTAACTTTCATTTAGTTCATGAAAGTGTTGAAAGGTTACTATATTTACACGAGATCCTGGTCAACAGCAATCAACAGCAATAATGGAAGATCACACTAATAAGGGAATGCACTAATTGTAAACGTGTAATTAGGGATTGTAATTTGTATTGTAGTTAATTTGTGTGATATACTTTCCTTGTAATTAGCATACACAATGTATACAAATAGCAGGCTGCTGTAGTGAAAAATATACGAGAAATACAAGAAAGTTTTTCCCTAACCGTGTTCTACCAATTAACATGGTATCAGAGCTTTAGATCCACAAGAGTATTGTTTGTGATCAAATAGGCTCAGAACGTTTGTCATCACAGCCATCAGACCATTCTCGGATCAAGTATCCAGTACCCTTACCTACTTGCTTGGCTCAGAAACCGTCTCATCACAGCCAACTTACACACCATACTCAGATCAAGTATCTTGTACCCATACTTACCAGATTGGCTCAGAGAAAATCTCATCACAGCCAAAGTACCTCTTGTTACCTTCGTACCAACCAGCAACAAGTATAACCATATACCGCCCATATCATCTCCTGCAAAACAAATCCCATAATGTCATCAGGTGCAGAACATACTTCAGAACAATCAAAGCCAGCACTCACATTCCCAGCAGGCTTTGATTTAAATGAACAATTTGCCTTGTTCCTACAAAGCAAGATGAATCCAACTCCCACAGTGACCACCAACATGGACAATTTGGTGATTAAAGTAAAGTTGAACAGTAATAACTACCCTTTGTGGTGCAACTTGATGAGGAGAGCGCTCCTGGGCAGAGGGATGAGTGCCCACATCACAGGGACCTCTCCAATCCCTAGCCAGAATGATCCTGCATATTCCAAGTGGGAGCAAGAGGATCAATTGGTATTCACTTGGTTAATCGATAACATAGAAGACAGCCTGGTCAGTAATGCATCCAGATACCCCACATCACGGGCTCTATGGGACGGCTTAGCCATCACATACGGCTCAGGAAGTGACAATATCCAGATATTTGACCTGCATCGCCAAGCAAATTCCATCAGACAGGGAGATCAGTCCCTGGACGAATGCTGGCGGAGACTACAAGATCTATGGATGTTAATTGATATCAAAGAACCAAATCCCATGGACTGCGAAAAAGACATTACTACATTTAACAAAAGGGTACAAGAACACAGACTGTACCAACTGCTCACTGCAGTTAGTGACAGGTATGCACCCATCAAGCGGGATCTGTTGAAGAGGGAACCCCTCCCATCCGCAGAAATGGCATACAATGAAATCCGAAGATTAGATGTTCGGGATAGAGTGGTGCTGGAGCAACCTCCCTCAGGTAATCCATCATTGGGAGTAGGGCATGGCTTGGCCATCAAGGGGTCAAGCAATCGCGGTAAAGGACCAACAGAGAAAGGGACCAGAACCCCTCAAGGCAGAGGGAACTCAGAAGGAAAAGGGGTTTCATCCTCTCGGTCAGGGGTACCATCACCCCGAGAGGATAAATCCAACCTGATGTGTACACATTGCGGACAGAGAAGGCATACGGTGGAACAATGTTTCAAACTCCATGGCTTTCCCGACTGGTGGGATGCCCACAAAGCAGCCCTGAAACAGCAAGAAAAAGGGAAGGCAACCATGGCTATAGGCATCGAATCGCAAGGGACAGAACCTGGGGAAGAAGAAGGAAAGCCACAGAACAATCCAGAAGGAGGCAACGGCGGAGGTAAAAGGGGGGCGGGTGAAAACCCTACCCCCCTTTCCCTTTTATATGGTTCTAATTTAGCCCCCATACCCCCAGTTTTGCATAATAATATTAAGTTGCCCCCCACAGAATTAGTAACTGCACATTTAACCCCAGGATATTCTGATAATACAATCCAGTCCTCCATCTATCAGTCTCCCTCAGATACCCCCCTAAACTTCGACCCCTTAATCAAACCTGCCCCTGAAGTCTTCAATTCCAAAAATACCCCTCAAGAATCCTACGCTCATACCGCCCATACCTTTGGTCCTCAACTAAAGTCCTCATGGATTCTAGATTGTGGTGCGACCGACACCATGACATACAACAAACATGACTTCACCTCTTATTCAACCCCATCAAAAACATCCATAGAAACAGCAAACGGACAAATTGTACCTGTATCCGGAGGAGGGACTATCTCTATTACACCACAAATTACCCTACATAATTGCTTATATGTACCGTCGTTGTCCAACAAACTCTTGTCTATCAGCCAACTTACTAAAGCTCTTGACTGTGTTGTTCTAATGTATCCTACTTTTTGTTTGCTACAGGACATTCATACGAAGGAAATTATTGGACGTGGTACTGAAAGCGGGGGCCTGTACTATGTTGATGCGGTGGTACGCCAGGGTCAGTCCAATCTTGCCACCGGTACGGTCTCCCGTCAGTTATGGCTATGGCATCGGCGGTTAGGGCATACCTCTTTTTCATATCTTAAAAGATTATTCCCAGACTTGTTTCCTACTACTCTATCTGAATTTGCATGTGATACTTGCCTTAGGGCCAAACAAACTCGGGCAACATATCGCTCGACTCATACACGAGTTAATAAAATTTTTGATTTAGTCCACTCTGACGTATGGGGACCATCTCCTATATCTAACCCCTTGGTTTTAGATATTTTGTTCTCTTTGTTGATGATTATTCTCGTATGACATGGATATATCTGCTCAAAAATAAATCTGATGTTACATCTCGCTTCATTGAATTTTATCATATGATTCAACACCAATATCATACTTCCATTAAGATTCTTCGTACTGACAATGGGGGAGAATATATTGATGGGGAGTTGGGTACATTCTTTCGGGAAACTGGCTTAATCCACCAAACATCCTGTCCCGGGACTCCTGAACAAAACGGTGTCGCTGAAAGAAAAAATCGTACCTTGCTCGAAATGACTCGTGCTATGATGTTTGAGTCACATGTTCCTCCGAGTTTTTGGCCCGAGGCAGTTGTCACTGCAGCATACCTTCTCAACCGCCTTCCCACAACTATCCTTCAACATCAAACGCCACTTCAAGCCCTATCCCGACAAACCACTATTCCCTCAATCCAAACCCTCCCACCAAAAGTGTTCGGGTGTACTGTCTATACCCATGTGCCCACCAATAAACGTCACAAACTCGAACCTTGTGCCGAAAAATATGTCTTTGTTGGCTATGCCACCTCTCAAAAGGGATACCGGTGTTATAACCCAGAAACCAGAAAAATCATCATCACCATGAATTGTGTCTTCCTTGAAACTGAATATTACTACGGATCCCATACTCGGAATCAGGGGGACACCTTAACCGATGATTCCTTAGCATGGCTTCCGGGATCGATTGAGCCAACAGGGCAAGTAGGTGGCGCCGCCAGTACTACTGAATCAGCAGACATACAGGTCACCTCTTCAGTACCAGACAATAATAGCCCAACTATGGATGCTTCCTTACCGCAAACAAACGGTAATACTAGTATCACTTCTGAGGTATGTCACAATGAGTCTTCTGATAGTACTACTCCTGAGTTACCCGCAATGTCCCATGATTACCCCTTGTCTGATCCTGTTACTAATTCTGTAGAGGTCAACTCTAATAATATTATGCAGCAATAGGTACGGGTACTACCATCCAGGAAAACTCGAGGGGTTCCGCCAAATAGATATTCACCTACAAAGATTGCAAAGGCCTCGAGGTATCCACTTATGTCATTAAGGGAGAGTATCTCTGAAAATGGGCAAGCTCTATTTGTCTCCTTATGTTCCGAAAAAATACCCCGAATAGCAGAAGAGGCAGCAAGATTACCAGATTGGAAAGCGGCCATGGACACTGAGATGATTGCACTACAAAAGAATAGAACATGAGAAAAGTGTGCTCTGCCTCCAGGAAAGAAGACAGTAGGATGCAGATGGGAGTTTACCATAAAGTACAAAGCTGATGGTAGCATTGAAAGACGAAAGGCCAGACTTGTGGCAAAAGGGTATACACAGACATATGGAATAGATTACTCTGAAACATTCTCTCCAGTAGCACGAATTGACACGATCAGGGTATTACTCTCAGTCGCAGCCACCAAGGATTGGCCCTTACATCAGTTCGATGTAAAAAATGCATTTTTACACGGGAATCTATCAGAAGAAGTATATATGGAACCACCTCCAGGTTTCTCAAAGGAGTTTAGTAAAGGAGAAGTGTGCAGGTTACGCAAGGCATTGTATGGACTCAAGCAATCCCCTCGTGCATGGTTTGGTAGATTTACAACAGTAATGAAGCAAGACGGATATCACCAAAGTAACGCTGACCACACATTGTTCATCAAGCAAAGGAGAGATCTTGTAACGTGCTTAATCATCTATGTTGATGACATGATTATTACTGGAAGTGATAAGGAAGAAATTGCTATGCTTCAAGGATATCTGTGTACGAAATTTGAAATGAAGGATTTAGGAGGATTGAAGTATTTCCTAGGAATTGAGGTTCTTAGGTCGCCTGCAGGTATTTATATCTCCCAGAGAAAGTATATTTTGGATCTCCTTGCTGAAGTGGGAATGCTAGATTGTAAGCCAGCGTCTACTCCAATGGTTATGAATCATAAGTTAGAAATAAAAGAAGGAGAGCCTAGTACAGACCGAGAACAATATCAAAAGTTGGTTAGGAAGTTAATTTATCTGTCGCATACTAGGCCAGATATTGCATATCTGGTAAGTGTTATCAGTCAGTTTATGCATAATCTACAAAAGCACCACTTTGATGCCGTTGTTCGGATTTTCCGATATTTGAAAGGTACTCCTGGTCGAGGATTGGTATTTCGTAATCATGGACACCTAGAGATAGAGGCCTACACTGATGCTGACTGGGCAGGGAGTCAAAGTGATCGGAGGTCTACGTCAGGATATTTTGCCTTAGTTGGGGGAAACGTGGTAACTTGGAAAAGCAAAAAGCAAAAGGTGGTTTCGTTGTCCAGTGCGGAGGCTGAATTTAGGGGAATCGTAAAGGGCATAGCTGAAATTTTGTGGCTACATAAGTTAATGACCGAGCTTGGTTTTCATGTACAGTGTCCAATGAAGCTAAAATGCGACAACAAGGCCTCCATTAGTATTTCATCAAATCCAGTTCAGCATGACCGGACTAAACATGTCGAAGTCGATCGACATTTTATCAAAGAAAAGTTGGACTGTGGACTTGTCGAGCTGCCATTTGTACGTTCTGAAGACCAGTTAGCTGATATCTTAACCAAAGCTGTGAGTACACAAGCATTTGAGGGCGCGTTGTTCAAGTTAAACATTGGTGATCCCACTGTTCAACTTGAGGGGGAGTGTTGAAAGGTTACCATATTTACACGAGATCCTGGTCAACAGCAATAATGGAAGATCACACTAATAAGGGAATGCACTAATTGTAAACGTGTAATTAGGGATTGTAATTTGTATTGTAGTTAATTTGTGTGATATACTTTCCTTGTAATTAGCATACACAATGTATACAAATAGCAGGCTGCTGTAGTGAAAAATATACGAGAAATACAAGAAAGTTTTTCCCTAACCGTGTTCTACCACTTAACAGAAAGGTATTTCCAAATGCCCCTAAAAAGCGAAAATAAGTAAAATACTTTAACCTCGTACCTAAAATCGTAGTTTTCAATAAAACACACCAGGAAATTATTTATTTATTTATTTTGTATCCGGGTTTGTGGGGGCGGGCGGCAAGAAGATGGAGAGCATATGAGTTTATTTCTTAAACTGATGTCTCTTAAACTGCTTCTAAGGTATAAAACACTTACTTTTGTTTATAGAAAACACACACTCCTTCTAAGGTATAAAACGCGTAATTTTTTTTTAGAAAACACACCGGATCTTTAACGCGTGTTACACATACCGCATAAGCATGTATATTTAAACAAAATTGCAATATTTTATATCCTAAAGATTTTAAGAGGGATTATTTTATAAGTTGATCTTGTTTTAGTAGAGATGATATGGGAGAAGGAAGAAGAGAGAGGTCTCAGATCAATTCGTACTTTCAGTTTTGTGTTTTCGGACATTCTCAATGTGTTTTTGTATGTGATTTTTATTATATGCGACATGTTGAGTATAAACATTTTTCATATATAAAACAACATTACCCTATTGGTATAGAGGTTCCCCTCTGCGGCAGGGTATGGAAGGGGTCGGATGTACACAACCATATTCATGTGTTAGAAACACACATATTAGAAAAAGTGTATATGTTAGAATATAACACGATGAAAAAATATAAACATATGTTAGAAAAGGAAACTTGAACAAAAGAACAGGAGAGAATATGAAAAATTCAGTCATTGAATTTTGGTTATCAAACCACATTTGAGAGGACAGAATTTGGAGGAACAGTCAAGAGTGCTGCTTTGTAAATTTGAGGTCATGAGTTTAAGTCGTATAAACAACTTCTAGTACAAAAACGTGTATAGTAAGGTTACCTACATCACATCACAAATCGATCGGCCTTCTCTCCAAATCCTACACAAACGTACAAGTCTAGTGTACCAGAACTTTTTTATCGAATCTCATTTGGAAGTTGACCATTAAGGTTCCTTCTACTCCAAAAAGAACCATTTCTTTACATCCACCATATGCCCCCAGAACACATCCATATCGTCAACGCCTTCCGTTCCTCTTCGATCCCCCCTCCCCCAACCCACCCTCCCCCAAAACAATGAATAACACCTCCAGCACCTTCGTTAACGGCGACATCAGCGGTTTAGGCTACGGCATCGGCGTAACAGTCGGAATTCTCTTTATTCTCACCGCTATCGCCTTAGCTACTCACCAGTGCACCAGAAATCAACCTACAATTTCACCACTTGCAGCACATAGTCGCCCCGACTCTCAACAGCATTCTATTGAAGTCGGGCTCGATGATGCGACTCTATTGAGCTATCCCGTCTTGTTATACTCCGAGGCTAAGCTCAAGCACTCAACGTTGTCCTGCTGTTCGATTTGTTTGATGGACTATAAAGGCAGTGACGAGATAAGGATGTTGCCTGATTGCTCCCATGTTTTTCATGTCAAGTGTGTTGATCCTTGGTTAAGGATGCACCCCACTTGTCCGGTTTGTAGAACGACTCCAATTCCGACTCCGGTTCCGACTCCCTTAGCCGAGGTGGCTCCGTTGGCTAGCCAACCTCGGACTTGAGTAAAACCAGTAATTTTGTTATACTCCAGGAGTAACAGTTGATTGTGTTAGATTGTATATAAAATAGCATGACTAATAGTTATCTATGGAGCATTATAATAAAATTTGTGTGGGTGAAATAGTAAAAATCTTTTCTTGGTTGCATGCTTTTGGGTATGTGTTTCGAGAATTTGTGGTGTTTACTAGTTATTAGGATGTGATCATATGTTATCGAAATATTGTTTTTAGCTGTTTGCACGTAGCAATTGCATCAATTCTTTGTATCATATTTTTGCCTTCCTAGAAGAATATTCATGTGTTTATGTATATATGCTTTTTTTCCCCGATATACCGGAGTAAAACAATGCATCAAACTTCTGTAGCTTTTCCAGGAATCATCAGACTGAAAAAATGCATTGCATTGGACGATGAAGGCGTGGCGCATTGTGATGATGATTTTTTCACGGGTTCGAACTGCGGAAACAACCTATTATACAAAGTGTAGGGTATGACTGCGTACATCAGATTTTAAAGTGACCCGATCCATCCCCGTATCCTACGCAAACGTAGGAGTCTAGTGCACCAGAAAAATTCTGTTCGTGTGTGTTTCCCTAGATTAATGGATAGTTCCATGTTGTAATGCTGAATTCTTTCTTTGTGCATTTACTGATTTTAGTGTTTACTAATGAAATTCCATTTATTTGTGTATTTTCTTTCGCAAGTTTTATGCTAGTTAAAAAATAGATTTTGGTAGTTAACTACAAATAAAAAGAAAACATTATAATGTAGACGAGCCTTCTGTTTTACATATTCATAACTATCATATTTTAATTTGTTTAGCTTTTAGTTAAATAATGTATAATGGTTGTTCATTTATTATCATAAAATTTTACCCTTTGTTTTCCCTCACACCCCTTAATTTGGTGTTCTTAGTTATCCCTGATACCCCTAGGGCAATGATCAAATTATATTCTCTTGTAGGTAGGGTATTCAACGAATCGAACTGTTCGTAAATAATTTGAGTTTGATTCGTATTTGATTTGAATTCGTTCGTTAATTTTTAATTAAACGAGCCGAGTTCGAACACCTAATTAGATTTATTTACTAAAATGAGCCACTTTCAAAAAGATTTATATTGTTTTGGAGCCGAACTCAAACATATTCGAAGTCGAACCATTCGTTAAGCTAAACGATTCCAATTGGAAAACATAATATTCGTCTCGGTTCGGTTCGTTAACATCCCATCCTACAAGGAACTTTTTGGATAATCCTTTTTTTTTTCTTTTACCTATTCCTGGCGGATAGTGTACAAAATTATCCCGTATTTAATTTTAGTATTTTACATTTCTGAGATACAACTTCATTTTTTTCTCTTAAAAAACTTCATTAATTCTAAAAAAAGATACCACTTCATTATTAGTTTCATAATCCTTCTGCTAGACATAAAATTTCTATCGTATCTTATTTTTCCAAATGTATAACTTGGGTTATAGAACTCCGTCTTGAATGGAAAGATTATAGTACGAATCAATAATTAAACATATAGCTATTCCTACACCTCACTCGTCTTTATACTACTGTATCTCAATCTTCACCTTTGATTTATTTTCTTTTAAACAGAAATATTCAATCTTTTAAAATTTTTAACATAAAAAATGTTCACTTTTAATTAAGCAATTAGATCAATAAGAAGTTAAAAGAAAAAACAAAATTCTGAAACGGACAAACCTTAACTACTAATTACCAGAAATTGATAATTTAGAAACGGGATACCAAGACTTAGTAACTTTATCCTATGTTCCTACGAAAACCAATGACCATTGATCGACTTTCATTTGGAAAATCATGATGCTTATGAATGAGACAATGAGGTGTTAATTTTTTTGATTCCCACTGCCTTGCGATTTGCCCGCATAAGCTAGATGCTTTTCTTGGAGTAAAGGTGAAATCTTTTATCCGAATTTTTACCGTTCCAGTCCCAAAGAACATAGTGGATGATGTAAATCAGGAGCTCAGCGGCATCCTATGACGCATCGATGCTTTTCTTGATTTACAATATGACAATGTCAACGAAATTATAATGCTCCACAAATAACTATCACGGATCATCTTAGTTTTTGATTGATGACTTAAGTTTTTAATTGACAATTCTTGCCATTTGCGGAGGAGCGAAGTTTGATGAAGCCGGATCTTCACCAGGGGTCAAGCTGACCTTAAAACGGTTCCGTCAGTTGTCGTGAAAGATTTATTAACTGGGATTGAGAATGTGTAGTTGGAACAGCGCCAAATATCCTGCACAAATGAGCACAGGTCAAAGGTCCCGGGGGGTTGGCCCCAGAAAAAACCCTCCGACGCTCAAGTCAGTTTGGGCCATATCTCATTGGGATTATAATGTAAAAGGGTGAGTTAGGATTTTCTCACAGTATTTGCCGAGGAGCAGGGTGTATGTCGTAAAGTCTGGTCCTCTTCCTTTGTCTTGGTCTCCTTACCTTTATAGATCTTTTTCCCAATCTGAAACTCTGATGATAGCTTGGAGAAGACGCTTTGTTTAGGGCAGTGAGCCTAAGGCATAATAAGTCTGCTGATGTGATCAATAGGTCGACTGATGTGATCAATAGGCCGGCCTGGGTGATGTAACTGATAGACCGGCTGTTGTGACCTTGGCATGTTCGAGAAGACCAAACAGCTGTAGTCGATATATTTGAGAAGTATCTCCGTTTGAGGGTCCCACGAAGTATTATCGTAATGGGTTCATTTTGCTGTGGTACACAGCTCCTGCTGTGGTACACAGCTAAACCTTGCCAAAGTGTGTGACTTGGCCTTACCGAAATGCATGACTAAGCATTGCCTAAATGAAGTAGTCCGAAGTGCAGCATTTGAGCATATACTGAACCGCTGAGCACTAAACCGCTGAGGCCGGACATCCATTCTTAAGCACTAAACCGCTGAGCTGTAGTACTTTGTATACTGAGCTATTAGGATTAAACCGTTGACTATTGACTAACTGACGATCCGGTTATGGTTTATCAAAGTTTCTTTGGTTGATCCACAATACGAAGATGTCAACGAAAATTATATTTTTGCGCATATTAAGCCCATTGTCCTAAATCTTGGTATGACCTGTTTATTTAACCGACCGGTCAATCAAAATACTTGAATACAAATGAATACGAAGACATGTTTCTATCATATTCTACATCACATTTTTTATTTTATCTGACAAAATTATGCATTTTATTTTAGTTTGTTAAATTTTAATAGACATGTATAGTCTCACTGAATCGGATACTATGATGTAATAGAAGAGTCGTTATCTGCAAAAAATAAAGATACATATCTCTGTTATCATTTGTAAGATACATATGTGATTTCATGTGCATTATCTGTTGGATATGTGTCTATGACTATTTATTTTATTTTAGTTAGATTAGGATGGTTTCCATTCTCAACGGAGTCAATGACAAATTCTTCTTTGACTTTGAAATATTATAGAATAAACCAAAATGACTCATTAAATTGGTTCTTTTCTTGTATGGTGAAGTAACAGTTAATTGGCACAGCTTGATGCAGTTTTCATTATAGGTCATAGGAAAACAATCTTTATGTGTTTCTAACATATAGGTATAGTTGCATACATCTGACCCCCCATATCCCGCTTTAGACAGGAGCCTGTAATGCAATGGGATAATGTTGTTGCCGTAGTTAGATTAAGATGAGATGCTGGCCAAATCCAGTGACCCATCTTAAATGTTTTATTCCGAGTAGAGGTATATTTCAAAGTTGATCGCGTGTATGCTAAACAGTTCAAATATTGTTTTTTTTGAAAGCGAATGATGTTTATTCATTCATCATAGTAAAGAGTACAATAGAAGGGGATGAGGTCCCCAAACTATATGCGGCGTATTGTAATCCTATATTTGTCAAGTGGCATATTGCCGTCACGTTTTGTAAAAGCTACCTCACAACTTACAAACGAATCCATCATATGTTTGCAATCAATTATCAGAGAGAAAAGTAGATGCAGCTTGTCTACGCCTCCTCTAAGCAAATCAATGGATGTCAAACTGTCCGACCACAACTTTACTTAGTTTAGTCCTCGAGTCTGCACAAATTTTAGTCTACAATGTATTGCTTGAAGTTCTCTTTGAATAACACCTAGATTATTGTTCAACCTATGTGATTCTATCCATGCAACGTTACCATCCGCTAAACGCATTAGGAGTCCGACAGCTCTACTCCCATCTTCTCCAAAAGACGCATCCATTGCTATTTCATTTTCTTTTGGCAGCTTCCATTTCCCTTCCTGTGATGAGGTTCGCCAAAGAGCCTCCATTGGTGGCTTCCTTTTTTTTTTTTTTGAAGTGTTTGCATTAGGCTCATCGTAGAACTCCAAACTTTTACACTATTTGGCTGTTTTTTGCTTTCATCGAAGACAACCTCACATCTTTCTTTTCATATCCATCAAAGCAATATGGCTAGATGTATTTGAGTAACGCGAATATTAGAACACGAAAGATAAACACGGATGACGCGCAGTAGAAAATCCTTGTATTAGACATGCTGTTGAGTTGGAGCAATCATTTACAATGACTTACTGAGTGACATACAGACGGTACCACATGAGACCTACGTTTATTTCATACATCTTTTGGCAAAGGCTGCCAGAGAAGAGATGACTAGATGCAACAAGAAAGCTTATAATAATCTTTCAAAAAAAAAAAAAAAAGACGCCTGGGAAATGTTTCTGTTTTCTTCAACTGCTGAATTTTTGCAGTATATCGTTGAGGAGTGATGAAGCCGGATCTTCACCAATGGTATGGATGACTTCGAATTAGCTCCGTCAGTTAACTTGAAGAGTTGTTAACTGGGATTGAAAGTTTATAGCTGGAATAGCGCCAAATATCCTGCACAAGTAAGCACAGGTCAGAGGTCCCGGGGGTTGGCCCCGGGAAAAACCCTCCGACGCTCAAGTCAGTTTGGGCCATATCTCACTGAAATTTATAATTTACAGGGTGAGTTAGAAGTTTCTCACAGTATGTGCCGAGGAGCAAAGTGTATGTTTTTGCTTTAGAGTATGAATGTTTGAACTCTCCATCGAGATCTTTTTTCGGCTTGCTTTTATAGACTTTTCCCGTCTCTGGCTTCTGATAGTAGATAGCGGATTGGACGTTTGCTTGGGACAGAAAGCCTATGTCGCTGTAGGTCTGCTGATGTGATCAGTAGTCTAACTGATGTGACTAATAGGCCGGCTGTTGTGACCTTGGCGTGCTCATGAAGATTAACCAGCTGTAGTCATTATATTTGAATTGCACCTCTATTTGAGGGTCCCACAAGGTAATATCGTACTTGGTTCATTCGCTGTGGTACACAGCTGAACTCTTGCCGAAGTGCATGACTAGGCCTTGCCGAAGTGCATGACTTGGCCTTATCCCGCTGAAGTGGTCCGAAGTGCGGCATTTGAACATAAACTGAAGTTGGTGCCGAGGTGAAAACCTTGGCATATTCTTCGGTGTTATAAGGGCATCATGATGTCTTGCTGAGGTGCAGCCGAGGCTGAACAACCATGCTTGGGCGTTGAACTGCTGAACTGCAGTACTTCGAGTGTTGAGCTACTGGAGTTGAACTGTTGACTGTCGTTGTCTAACAGACGATTTAATTATGGTTTATCAAGGAACATCCTGGGTGGAAGATTAAAGAATAGATTGGTTATTTTCCAACGACCTAAAGAATCTGCAACTTGCAAGTAGATTCCCTCACTGCAGCTCATCGACTAGGCGCCCAGTTATGCAAGGGAACTATAGCGAATTGTTTGAGCAGTGTTGTGTCTCTGTTTCTGTACCTTCGAGTGTTGAGCTACTGGAGTTTGAAATACTGACGTTTTGTCTTTCCTTTGCTTTCAAAGGTTATACTCTTGAGAAATGTTACTTCTAGTTCTAAGCATATTTGTGAATTATGTAAATCAGATTTCTCATCAGTTTATTAAGTGATAGATTCAAAATTTAGTGTTCACAAAATGTCTCGGTCCAAATCTGTTATGACATAAAGAACTGACGGCATGATGTAAACAGACACACTACAGCTACCAAGATTCAAACTGATAATCTTAGATGCAATCTATCATACGAGTACCAACTGAGGTATGTCCTAGAAGCCACATTACGTCTTTTCTATTTTATTAAAGAGATGGAGTGGATTTTATTAAACTAAAAGTTAATTAAGTAGTAATAAAATATAAAATACGATAAACTTAATACTGCTTCGGTTAGTCTGATTTTAAAAATTGATTTGGATTCAAAAACTGTATATTATTTAAATTTGAAATAAACTTCAAACTAAGTTGATTGTGAACAATTAAAGTTTGATTTGTATTATTATAGTTGATAAGGTCCATCAAGTAAAATTTTATGTTTGAATCCTATATATATATATATATATATATATATATATATATATATATATATATATATATATATATATATTCTCTTTAATGGTTAATCTGTAATTACACTATAAGTATTCCTTAAGGGATATTATAGCAATTCGTATAATTCAACCTCCACCAGAAGTAAAAGATTTTAAATTAAAATCTACTACTGATTTAGAAAAAAATGTTAGACATTAAGTTTAAAAATCTTAAATTAAGTACTCTTGATGAAGAATTTGAAGAATTAATGAGTGATAAAGAAAACCATCATAAGGTAATAGATGATGAAATAAATAAACTAAAATATAAATTTGCAGATAAGCCAATACAAAGGATGTACTATTATCCTAGACCTACTCCTCAAGATGTATTAATAGAGGAACAAGAGTATATATTCAATAATTCATATCATGGAAAATCTATCTACGAATGGAATATAGATGGACATACAGAACGACAAATTTATAATGACAGAATGTTAATGTATAGCACTATCTGTAAGAATAATGGTAATACTGACAAAGGTGTAGCAAATATACTTATATCTGGATTCACAGGCCAATTGAAAGGTTGGTGGGATAATTATCTGATAGCCCAAAATAGGGCAGAAATATTAAGCAATGTAAAAATAGTAGATGGAGTACAAACTGAAAATATAGTTTATATTTTAATAATCAACATAATCACAGTAATTATATTTGACTGGAATTTTTAGCCCTAGATGATATTGATGGTTTGATTTGGCCATGGGAAACTTCTCATTAAATAAACTTTTGTCTAAAAGAAAAAAGAAAAAAAAAACTGATTTTTATTTTTGTTTTTAGAAACAACATCAAGTTTGATTTGTTTGGTGTTAGCGTGCTTCCGGAGTTCCGGATGAGATCCAGGCAGGTAGATTCTAAGGCAAAAAATGAGGCCGCGAATCACAGGCTGCCACGTCGCAATGTTGACTTGTTTAAAAAAAAAAATTCTCTCTCATCAATAACATGTAGACGTGGCGACCTGTGATTCGCGGCCTCATTTTTTGCTTTAGAATTTACCTGCATGGATCTCATCCGATACAGAGTTCAGCGACCGACCACTATTTCTTTATTGAGATATATATATACTTCTCATCACACTACACGACGCTGCAGAAGTCCACGATCTTTCTCTTTCTTTCTCAAAAAAGATAGCAATGGCGAAGACTACATCGAACCTGATTGGGGCGGTGTTTCTTCTCTCTGTCTTTGTGCTCGTCCCCATCGCTTCCGGCAAATCAACCAAAATCAGTTACTGCGGTATGTGTATCTTTCTCGTTCTTTTTAATTTCTTCGCTCTATTTTCTCTGCCCTATCTGGTATCTGCTTATTGATACGAATTAGTCGCGGATCAAGTTGAATCGTGTATATTTTTCCGCTTAATTTATCTGATTTATGTGTGTTTGGAAGATTTTATGAACTTCGTGTGATATTTCGAACAGATAAAAAGGCTAAATATGCTGTTAAAGTGAGCGGAGTTGATATTAACCCATCTCCTGTGTCGCGGGGCAAGCCAACGACTTTCAGCATTTCTGCATCTACTGGTAATACTTCATGCTTTTTCCTTGAAGCTAAATCCGGATTTTTGTTTATTGATTTTCTTTAATCTTGTTTTGTGGGTGGTGAGCGGATTTAGGATTAATATAGGAGCTTTATACATCTTATTGGTAATTAGCCATTTTTCTTAGATATTATATTAGTTTCTGTAGAAGATTATTATCTATCTCTGCCATTGGTAGATTGGAGCTGGTACTTTTCATCTTAGCTCTGTTTAATCATTTTTCTTTTCCTTTCCCCTTTTAAAGTTAGATTGCATATTTTTAGAAATATATCTTTCAGGTTTCTACTGGTTTATTGTACCTGTACGATTCTGAGTTAGTAGAATTTATTCACAATAATAGTGGGTGATTCATCGCATGGTTGGCGAAGTTGCATTGCAATTGTTTGATCCAATGATATATACGTTTTCTGCCATTAACCAGTGCCCATTTCTCTCAAGTCTAGTATAGTTACGCTCATTAGTTCAAATTAAGCAGCTTTTTCCCCATAAAACTTCATTTCTTTAATCTGCTATATGAAATCTTGGAGTGAGTTTTCTCGCTAGTGATCTCCGTGTTTCATCTCAAACGTTATGAAATCTTTTTAACTTGTAATTGCCTGTTACATTTGGAAAACCCATGAATATAAATATCACAAGTTTGTAAATAGCAAGTACTGCTCTTAATCGCAAATATTTGGTGTGCCTTTTGAGTAGTTAAAATAATGCAATTATGGCTCGTTATTTAAAATAAGAGAAATGAACTAATCATTGTAATGTGTCGGGTGCTTCTTCAGATCGTCTAAATATGTGCTTTCGCACAATATCTTGTTTAGGCCTTCATATGATAGATCATCCGAGGTTAAAAAAACCTGCATTTTGTCGGCCAACTACAAGTGTAATAGAACTTGGGCAGTGTTGTTCTTATTTCTTTTTGGTTTGAACATGTCATATTTACTTGGTTTTGTTTATATGTCCAAGGTATATGTCTTTTAAGTTCAAGTCTAGGTTGGTTGTCCCCGACAGTTGAACACAGGAGTACCTGCTTAACCCATTTACAACAACACAAACCTTTTTGCGCTGTGGGGCGGCTATATGGATCAATCATTTCTCTTGTGCTTTATTTGATTTTTTAGTCGTAGCCTAAATCGTATCCTCCTTGTGTGCCTCTTAATATGTGTATAATATGCGCCTTTATAATACGTATATCATATAATCTCAACTGTGGTTCCGGTCTAGTACCTAAAATTTTTATTTAAATCTTATATCCTCTTCATGACATCGACTACATGAATCAACTATCTTTACTGTGTTCTGTCACTAACCATATGCTCTGCAATTGTTATATAAATCATATCTTCCTTTATTGTCTCTCTCAATGTCTTTATTGGTCCATCCTATGTTTAACATGTATCTTATTTATTATCTCGCACTGACAGGTGCATCTACATTACGCCTTTGCATATACTCATATCATCTTAACTTTGACGCTCTCATCTTCTCACCTATAGAAGCCACCACAATCTTTATCTTTATACGTTCATTTTTTATTTTATTTGTCCTTGTATGTCCACACATCTATCTTAACATTCCATTTTCATCAATCACATCCTCTATTCATGCTCATAATCAACTACCCCAACATTCAAACTCGTACGTTAGTGTATGTCTTATTTTCGTCCTGTAAAACTTTTCTTTAAGCTTTAAAAATACTTTTCTATTAAAAAAAAGACCTGACGCATTTCTCTACAATAACCATCCTGCCTGTACCCTATGATTCACATCTTTGTAAATTTCTCCGTGCCTAAAACTCTCACTCAGGTGAATCTGTTGGTCTCCCAATTTCATACAAGGTTCCAAAAACATTCTTTTGTTGTTAAAATTAAATTTTTTATACTGTCTTCTTTTGAATCAATTTGCCTCTGGGTGTCCAGATTATGGCACCGTTGTAAATTTGCCTTTTGGCCATTATATATATAAAATTTAAATTACAAAAAAAAAAGAATCAATTTGAAGTCCTTTTCATTTAGCGTCTCCCGTCAACCATGTCAACTTAGCATTGACTTCTTCACTTGTCACATCCACCAACACAATGTCATCTTCAAATAACATGTTCTACGGAAGTCTATCTTTAATATGTCGATTGATCCCATTTATAACTAAAGAAAATAAGTATGGACTTAATGTAGATCTTTGGTGTAAATCCACTATAATAGGAAACTCTGAGCTTGGTCCTTTTAGAGTCCTTGCATTTTTCATCTCATTCTCACATATGTCTTTAATTTCTACATATGCTACTTATGGAAAGATTGGATTCAATAATGATAATAATGTGCTCTTATTAAATAACTCAGGATCACACAGGAGAACTAATAATATAGTTCATTACAAGACAAGGAAGAAGAACCAGCCCTTTTATAAGGCTTAGACAGATAAACCCAAAAGACAAACAAACCTAACGGCTAGTTATCTAACGGTACAAAAGAGTGAAATTAAACTAATATTTTCTACACGCCCTATCAAGCTTGGTGTATAAATTAATACAACCAAGCTTGTCAAGTAAATCATAAAAAGTTCTGATAGACACTGCTTTGGTAAAAATATCTGCAAGTTGTTGTTGAGAAGATACATGTAGAATCTGTAGAACCTTGGCTTCAATCTTTTCGCGAATAAAGTGGCGATCAATTTCAATATGCTTAGACTTATCATGTTGTATTGGATTTTCAATCATATGTATGGCAGAAATGTTGTCACAATATAGCTGCATAGGGGTAGTAATAGAGAATCCCAAATCATTTAAAACCCGATTTACCCAAAGTCCTTCACATAATCCTAACGCTAATGCCCGTAATTCTGCTTCAGCACTACTGCGTGACACAACCTGTTGTTTTTTGCTACGCCAAGTAATAAGATTGCCCCAAAGAAAAGTGCCATATCCGGTTGTAGATCTCATATCAGTAGAGGATCCTCCCCAATCAGCATCTGTGGAAACAACTAAGCTTCTATCTTTAGTTCTTCTAAAATGAAGAACCTGACCAGGAGCATTCTTTAGGTACCTGAGTATTCTCATAGCAGCAGTAAGATGATAAGAAGTAGGATTATGCATAAACTGACTAACATAACTTACAGCATAACAAATATCAGGTCTAGTATGTGAAAGGTAAATTAATTTTCCAACCAATCGTTGGTATCTTAATTTATCTGTAGGTTCAGCAGTTTCAGTCTGAGAATTAATCTTAGGATTTACAGGTGTACTTGATGGTTTGCATTCGGTCATACTGGTTTCTGACAACAAATCTAGAACATATTTTCGCTGTGAAATACTGATACCTTCTTTAGTTCTGCTAATTTCCATGCCTAGAAAATATCTAAGTTGACCAAGATCCTTTATGTCAAAAACAGTTGCTAAGTATCCTTTTATATCATCAATTCCTTGATTATCATTACCAGTGAGAATAATGTCATCAACATAAACAATTAATACAATTATTTTTCCAGAACCTAACCCTTTTATAAAGAGTGTGTGATCACTGTGTGTCTTGAGTAAAACCATAATTGACAACTACACTAGTAAATCTCTTAAACCATTCCCTAGGTGACTGTTTCAGACCATACAAAGCTCGTTTTAATTTGCATACTTTATACTGATTTTCAGAGTTAACAAACCCAGGAGGTATAGCCATGAACACAACTTCATCAAGATTGCCATTCAAGAATGCATTTTTAACATCAAGTTGTACTAGTTGCCAGTTTAAATTAACAGCTAATGTGAACAAGATTCTAATTGTATTTAATTTAGCAACCGGAGCAAATGTCTCTAAATAATCAATACCATGTGTCTGTGTAAATCCTTTTGCAACTAACCTTGCTTTATACCTATTTATGGACCCATCTGTGTTATATTTAATGGAAAAAAACCCATTTACATCCTACAACCTTCATAGCTTGCTGTCTATCCACTAATTCCCATGTTTGATTATTAAGTAGTGCAGTCATCTCTTCCTGAACAGCACTGTACCATTTCGGATGACTTAATGCTTCAGTGATAGTTTTTGGAATTATATGCGAATCTAAGGCAGTAGTAAAAGCACTAAATTGTGGAGTAAGAGATGCATAGGATACAAACTTATCAAGTGAGTATTTAGTACATGTCCTTGTACCTTTCCGGAGAGCAATAGGTCTATTATCCAGAATAGAATCCATGTGATGAGGCTCTGTTTCTGGTACATAAGTAGGCAAACCTGATTTCTTACCTATATCACCTTCTGGTAAGTGGACTGCCTCTTCGTGAGCAGTTGGTGCAACCTGATCAGTATGAACTGTTTGTGATGCTCCCTGAGTGTCTTTCCTTCTATGGTAAACCTTGGTAATCTGCCTAGAAGGCTCAGAACTCTCAGTGTTGGATGATTGCTTTTGAGAATCTGCATTTACCAGAGACGGAAAGATGTTCTCTGCAGGATACTCAGGTAATCCATTAGTATTAGAAGATATGTCAATAATATGCCAGAAATCTGAATCTGCCTGTCGTATGTCACTAGTGGATTGAGAATAATAACTATGATGCTCATCAATTTTCACATCTAAAGAAACATACATTTTCCTACTATGAGGATCATAGCATTTATAACCCTTTTGAGTGTTAGAGTATCCAATAAAAATACATTTTATTGCTCTGTTTTCTAATTTACTACGCATATGTGATGGAAGATAAACATATGCTATACTTCCAAAAATTTTAGCCGGCAATGCAGATACAATATTAGTAAAAGGATATATCCCTTGAAACATGTCAGTTGGGGATTTAAAAGCCAAAATTCTAGATGGCATTCGATTAATGAGGTAAGTTGCAGTCAAAACTGCCTCACCCCAATAAAACGTAGGTACATTTCCAGCAATCATAAGAGACCTAGTTACCTCAAGGAGATGACGGTTTTTCCTCTCTGCCACCCCATTTTGTTGGGGTGTATATGTGCATGAAGTTTGATGATGAATTCCTTGACTTATAAGAAATGCTTGAACTCTTTTATCTAAATATTCTAATCCATTGTCAGTTCTCAACGTTTTAATGCAAGTATTGAACTAATTTTTGATTAAGACTACAAAATTCTGAATTATCTGACCAGCTTCATGTTTATGTTTCATAAGAAATACCCAAGTTAGTCTAGTATGATCATCAATAAAGGAGATAAACCACTTAGCACCATTAATATTACTCACCCTTGATGGGCCCCAAATATCCGAATGGATCAAATTAAAAGCATGAGTGGGAACATACAGTTTTGCTGGATAAGAGGACTTAGTCTTCTTAGCTAATTCACAGGTTTCACACATAATACAATCTGAGTCCATATTCAAAAACAATTGAGGCATAATCTTCCTAAGATACACAAAGTTGGGATGTCCTAGGCGTTTATGCCATAACAAAATACAGTTTTGTCTAGACTATCTGAGATCATCACTTGTCTCAGCCACACTGCAAATGTTGCTATCAGATCCTGTGATTCCAAAAATATAGAGACCGTTGGAAGATTTAGCATTGCCAATCTTCTCCCCCGTAGTAATCTCCTGAAAAATTACTTCAGAGGGTGAGAAGGAGGCATGACAGTGATTATCTAGAGTTGATTTCCTAACGGATATTAGGTTAAAACTCAGACTAGGAATATAAAGTACATCATTTAAGTGTAACTGACTGCTAAGTTTAACTGTCCCCTTTCCAAGTACACAGACTTTGAAACCTGTAGCAACTTGAACATATTTAGGGGACAGGAAGACTTCAAAATTCATCAGTAGATGTTTTTGATAAGTCATGTGATCAGATGCACCTGAATCTATAATCCAGGTAATGTGCTTAGTTTGATTAGATAAAGCAATGATACCTGTCTGATGAGCCATTGTAGCAGTAGAAATGATAGGTGTTCCTGGTGAGGTTCTGTTGTCAAGGTGACCAAGAATTTTGAAAATGGTATCAAGTTGCTGTTGTATTGGGTTATTAACTTGGTGTTCAGATAATATATTGGTCTGAGATTCAGCTTGTCCAACTAGATGAGCCATAGAATTTTTAGAACTTCCCTGATGTTTTCCCCCTTTCCAATTATCATTCCCAGATCCTCTCCAGTTTGATGAGTTCACCCGCCAGTTATTTCCAAAGGATCTAGGTGGTCTTTGTACCTTAGCATCAGGACGGCTGTAACAGTTGTCATAAGAATGTCCAGAACGTTTACAAAACTTACAGTAAGGCTTATTGTTATGGGATTGTCCTTTATAAGTTACAAAAGCAGTAGTGGTATTATTAGTGTCTGAATTCGTAGGAGTAGCTGCTAAGGCTGAACCATCAGAAAAGGATGATGAAATAGTGGAGGTAGTTCCCATCATAACCTTTACGCGTGACTCTTCCATTCTTACTTCAGAAAAAACTGTGTTCAAGGAGGGAAATGGTTTCATTCCTAGTAATCTACTTCGTACACCATCAAATTCCTTGTGCAACCCTTGTAGAAATCTAAAGACTCTTTTTCTCAATAAATTTCCTAAATGCAGAGTCATCAGCTGGGGAAGACCAGTTATGTGTTTCATATGTGTCTACTTGTTGCCATAACCTAGTCAGTTGTGAATAATATGAACTTACCAGTTGATCTCCCTGTTTCAGTTCCGAGATCTGAGTTTCAAGTTCATAAATTTCAGCAACATTGTCCTTTTGAGAGTACAATTCCCTTGCAGCTCTCCAGATATCACTTGCTGTTTGATAAAGAATAAAATTATCTCCAATTTCTGGACACATTGAACTGATTAGCCATGACATAATCATGGCATTTTCAGTTTTCCACTGTTTATACTGTGGATCTGTTGTTGATGGAACTTGCATGTGTCCGTAAAGATAATCATCTTTACCACGGCCCATAACAAACATCTCCACAGCTTTGCTCCAGGATAGATAATTGTGACTAGTCAGTTTATGATTAGTCACCATTATAGAAGTACTATCCATTATAGGAGTGATATTAGAGGTTACCGTAGGATTTCCTGCAGTTTCTGTAGTACCTCTGTCTCCTGCAGCTTCCGTAGTACCTCCAGTCCTTCGTGTGGAAGAAGAAGGAGTGGAAACAGAAGACATATCTGTAACTGACTAAGAAACACAGAGGAAATGTAGACTGTTTGAAAAATTTTCTGGAATAGAAGCTCCTTTTGGAGAAGACAGATGTGTACGAATGGAAGAAAGATGGGAACGTTGCAATGTAGTAGGTAGAAGCTTCTCGGAGAAGCTTTAACTTTTGAATCTTTAGTGGAGTACACGTGTCTAGCTAGGAATCTCATGCACAATCTATTGTGCCCGATGGAACCCATGTGTAAACCTCCTCTTCTTAGATAGTAAACACGTATATGACAAGTTCAAAAATTTTTGACACAAATTTTTGCACCACCGCTGAAATTTTATATCCTCATTTAAGGATATTTTCCTCACACACGTGCAAAAAATAAAAAATTGACCTCCTTTTCTGCAAAAATAAAAACTGACCTCCTTTCTTCCACTAACCTTCTTTCTTCTTCGTCAATTTTCCTTCTCTTTTACAGTCGATTACAGCACCTTTATATTTCTGGTATTCACAGAAATATCTTCACAGTCTTGGTGCTGTACATTTATATCTTCTTCCTTCACTTCCAGAATACTCAGACAAACACAGAAGTGAAGCAGAATCTGTTCTGGTGCAAAACTCCGAGAGTATCAAATTTCAGAAGCGAGCTCAAAGCTCTGATACCATATGGAAAGATTGGATTCAATAATGATAATAATGTGCTCTTATTAAATAACTCAGGATTACACAGGAGAACTAATAATATAGTTCATTACAAGACAAGGAAGAAGAACCAGCCCTTTTATAAGGCTTAGACAGATAAACCCAAAAGACAAACAAACCTAACGGCTAGTTATCTAACGGTACAAAAGAGTGAAATTAAACTAATATTTTCTACACTACTCTATCACCTTTTTGTTTCAAGCACTCTCTATAGCATCGTTCGTGAAATTTTGTCATGTCTTTGTCAAGTAAATAAAAATCATATGCAAATCTTGTTTCTTATTTCAATACCTCTCTATTAATTTTCTCAAGAGATAAATAGCCTCCATTGTATAACTTTCCGGCGTAAATCTAAATTAATTTTCGTCTACACTAGTCTCGTTGTGAAGTATTTTCTCAATCGCTTGCTCACGTAGCATTGTTGTGTGGCTCATTAACTTAATTTCTTTATAATTTGCACAATCTTCTATATCTTTATTTTTATACAGAGGTACTAAAGTGCTTTTCTTCTACTGGTCAGACATCTTTCCAGTCTTCGCAATCTTGTAAAGAAGATCTATGAGCCATATTATACCTTCTTTTCCTAGGCATTCCTTAGTCTCAATTGGAATATCGTCATGTCCAATTGCTTTACCATTTTCCATCCTTTTCAAACCTCTGTCGATCGAATTTTTCTACTGTAAATTATGTTTCTATCCTCTTCAGAGTTACGTAATTTGTCCAATAGGAATATATCTTTTACTGATTTAGTAAAAAGTTTCATTAAGTATGATCTCCGTCTATTTTTTTTAGGACCTTTTTACTGCTAAAATATTGTTTAATGCATTTAACTTGAGTCAAATCACATTCTTTTCTCTCACTCTAGCAATTTCATAAAGATCTCATTCACATTCTTTCGTGACCATCACCTTCTTTCATGACCAACTGCCTAACCTAACTCATATATTTTTAAAAAATGGCTTCTTTTTGTTTTTTCTTATCTGTGAGCCTTCTAATCAGAATATGTCATTAGCTGAAATTTGACTTGACAGTCTGTAGGAGGAACTTCAACGAGTGCCTTTGGCTACTTTGGTTTTGTTGTTCGTTATTTATGCCAGAGTCTGCTATCTTCTGAACCCTGGTTTGCAGAACTCGGTAGAAAAGGTGATAGTGCCTGTTATGATCCTAGAAATTAGATCATTAGATCCTCAACTACCTAGCAGCAGCTTCTAGAAACTTGTAGCATAATTGCAATATATGCATATTTATATGATTTTGTATCGAACACCTCAGCAGCTTAATTTGTACATACCTAAGGATCAAATGGATACGCAAATAACAAATTTGGGATATTAGTGCTTGCTGTTGGTATTTGGGGTTTTGGTCGAAGAGAGATGTGTAAGAAAAGGACTGATTGCATACGAACGGGCAACTAATATGTCCTCTCACTGAGCTCGGTCTGACTCTGAGGTCAGCCGCGTAGTTGTAACTTTCCAAATAGATTGTGGATGCATTTCTAATATTGCATGATTGTGCTGGAGAGTTATGGATGCCATCTCAACCTACAACTACTGTGGAATGTTTCCTTCCAGCAACGGAGTTCTGTCTAGTTTGATTATATTAGTTGAGTGGGGGCTACATTTGCAGTGTTGAGTTTTGACATTTAGATGCAGTTGTTCATCTTGCTTTAATTAAGAGGCTACTAACCATGGGCAGGGAAAGCCGAAGATTTTTGTAGGAAATTTCTAAATATGATATATCATGTAAACTCAAAAGAATTTGGTTAGCACAATATCCACATCGCCAAGTCCACGAAATGCTGATATAGAACATTTATGCAATATGGAATGAGCAATATCATTTTGCCATGACTTGGAAGGAGGAAGAAGCACGAAAGCACTTATCTGGAATTTTGAATTGCATTGTTGTTGGAAGCGTAACCTAAATAGATATTGGGTCTTGCCTTGCAGATCAACCAATCTCTGGAGGAAAACTAGAGATTGATGTTTCCTACTGGGGGCTGCCAATCCACAGCGAGAGCCATGATCTTTGTACAGAGACATCTTGTCCTGTTACTGGTGGAAAGTTTGTGATTGCTCACTCCCAAGAATTACCTGGATATACTCCGCCTGTAAGTCAACTTTCCAGAACATCCTGAATTTTCTCCTGAAGCACTATTCTGTAAATAATTTTTTTTTGCAAGCAATTGTTTCTGCCCATTACTTAAGGATAGAATTGTTTCTTTATTGCCCATAAAGAAAAGTAAGCAAAATAGGTTTCCTATTATTGCCCATGTACATATACACATGATGTGTATTTTAATATCGAAAGTCCTTTCTTTGTATTTCTTGAATTTCCTTACTAACACACTAGCACATCATATCTCTATTATCATATCATTTATGCAGGTACATATAGAGCCGGGGGTCTCACTGGAAGCAGAATATCTATCCTTTGGGATAGAGGTATTGTCTGCCTACCACTTACCCTCCCCAGACCCTAACGATAGCTTTTGCTATCGTTGGGATATACTGGGTCCGGATGAACTTGTCCCTTGTTGGTGTCTCAATTTTTAGAGCTTCCATTTTGCCCAGCACATTGGGGAGGGTTGAGGAGATTTGATTTTCTTCTCATGTGGGTGTGTCATATTCTGTAGAGTAGCTCCCACATCAAATATTTTACTTGATCCAACTTTTCAAGAGTTGAGTACCCTCTTGGTGAACTGATTTCATCTATGAACTCCAGTTGGTACTCTCTGTGTGGTCTGTGTAATTTAGTTTTAAATATATCAAGCTCACACTTCTCATGCATATCCATAGGCCGACATTACACAGCATATCGCATTATCCGAAAATAAATGCGAAGGTCAATTCCAAAAGTGAAAGCCCATTATGTAGTTTACCTTGCACTCCCTAATAATCCCGTCGCCTACATACAGCCTCATGGTGTTAAGTACTTCCTCCGTCTCAAAATAAAAGCCCACTTTGACTTTTCAACATAATGTAATTTACACTATTGGAAATCCGGAATGAACTTATATTTTGGGATACTTTTTTGAGTTATCTGGTTTAGTCTTTTGCTTAGATGTGAATGGAACCTTTGATGTTTCTGCTTCCAAACACCGTTAGCTTTAGCTGCATTTCCAACCAGACCGTCTCCCTCTGAAATATGCTTTTGCAGTGTCCATCAAGTGTCCGATCTATCATCCTGTTCCATTGAAATGGTTTCTGCTCACACATCATTCAGATTAGTTAACCAGATTCTTCTCCAAGTTGGGGCAAACAAATAATCGGTGCTAGTCACTCCATCAGCTGATTGCAGAAACTGTTCTGGTTTCCTCCAGCAACCTTCATTTAGAAGTGTCTTCCTTGAGCCGCCAGCAAACCAATCACATGACGACTGCACATCTGGGGATATGTATATTTCTCCAGACCAACCTACCCCGTTCTTATGGGATAAATGCGTAGAATTTGTTAGTTCCTGTATCCATTACATCCTCACAATCTGTGTGTTTCTAACACATGGATATGGTTGCGTATATCCGACCCCCCCTATCCCGCCATAGGCGGGAGCCTCTACATCGATGGGGTAATGTTGTTGTTGTTGTAATCTGTTGAGTGTGCTCTCATGAAAGCTCATTAAATTTACCCTTTTTAATTGCATCTGCGACTTCAGCATGAAGGGGAAGTTTCAGCTTCTTTGTATTGTCGCTGCATTGTGATTCTAACCTATCTATTGGATGTCTTGTTGCCAAAAAGATGTACTTTTTCCGTTTTGTGGGTTAGTATTTGCTTTATTTAACATCCATAGCCCAAATTGTAAGAGCTTTTCTCCACGTTCAGAACCAAAACATTATTTCTGAGCACGCGTCCTCCCATTGCTTTGTTTTTAAGACCCTTGTAATGTCATCTTCTTGACAGTGATCTTTGGTATTAGAAGGCAAGTTCATTATCATTCTTAAAGCTTCCACGTTCTGGAATTCTGTCCATGATTCTTCTATTAAGGAGCTTCACCAAGCACATTATAATGCTTTAAAATCTTTTATACATTGTTACCATGTCTATACCCCCTCTGCCGATAATGCATGCACCCTGATATCTTTTCTCAATGCAGGGTTCATACACACTGACAGTAACCCTGTTGGACGATAAGAAGCAGCAGTTAACGTGCTTTAACTTTGGCTTCAGCATTTGGTTTGCTGCATCAGAAGCTGAAGCTATTGCTGTAGCCGCCAGTTGATTGGAAGATCGTCTTGTCTTTACACCATGCATGTTTCTAGGAAGGCGTGGTGGATGTAACTTTTTCCGTCACCCCTTTGTAACCTGATGAATCCTAAGAGCATTTCTTCTGCTTTGTCATTACTGCGCATGTCTGAAGTCGCTCCTGTAAATCAATTTCTGTTAATCACTTGGATTTCATGAGGTTTAAATAAACTTCCAGTTCGTTCACCTGAGTGCTTATTTTCTTAAAGATGATTTGTGAAGTAGTAGTTGAGTTTGACACAATATTCATTATGGGTCATCGGGAAACAACCTCGGTGTGTTTCTAAGACATGGGTATGGTTGCATACATTCAATCCCTCATACCCGTTATAGGCGAGTCTCTAAGGCAATAGGTAATGTTGTCGTCGTATATGCATAACGGTTGGTAATGTTGTCGTTGTATATGCACAACGGTTGTTGGTCGGCAGTGGTGGTCAAACTGCCTAGTTGTGTGACTTCTACGAGGGTAGGAGTTATAGACGGTGTATTTTTTGGGTAGTTTTGCATTGCAGATTTCATGCATCACCAGATAATTGTGTCACACCATACAATCACATCTTCGGAAAAAAAAAGTCTTATAGGAAAATCATGGTGTGCCTCCTTAGGGGATGTATCTGCAATACATAAGTTCTTTCGAATTATCTTATATAAGTGAGCTAGAAAGTTTTTACAACAATAACATTACCCTATTACTTTAGAGGCTTCTGGATATGGCAGGGTATGGGAGGTCGGATGTATGCAACCATATCCATGTGTTAGAAACACACAGAGGTTGTTTCCTGATGATCCATAATAAAAATTGAGTCAAGCTGTATCGATCAATCACTACTTCACAGTATAAGACGCGTAGCCAATTTAGTGAGTCATTGAATTGAGTAAAGAGAACTAGAGACCCCCTTTTAAACTTACCTTTTTCCATTTGACTCTTTACCCTTTTAAACTTGTTGAATCATTTTAAGTAAGGTTGAGTTGAATTTATCCTTACCTGTATCCTAATGGAATTAACTATAGCGGGGGATTTGAGTCATTTGACTCCTGAGCGGCTCAGCAGAGAGGTAATGATTTATGAAGATGGTGGAAGCAAAGTATAAAATGGATAAAAGCTAATAAGTCTGGTGGTTAAGACTTGAGAAGATTCCTTTGAGAATGAGTATGTGAAATTCTTGCGTTAATGAGTTGACAGACTGGGACAAGGCTCGTGGGGAGTGTAGAAAAAGGTTGTCACTCTATTACAAGTGAAGGCCTAATTATATGTTCTCAATAGTGTAACCTTTTGATCCCTTGTGACTGAATCATGAAGGCCTGGTACACCTTGTCTATCAGGGACCTACCCCGGTGTGACCGGAGGCCTACACTAGGTCATCCCAGTCACCCTTCAAAGAAGAGAAGTCCATGTTTATGTGGTTAATCAAGTTCTACTTGCACGAGCAACATATGATTCATGACGTGGTTATACATCTGATGAGCAGACGGGTTTGTATTTCTTACGGTTATGATATGAAAGAAAGCACTGGACATGTAACTTGTCTCGTGTTCTCTGATAAGTAGGTTTAGAATATAAGATTCCCGTTGGTATTACTATTATATCTGTGCTCGCAGAGAGATATATAGTGATAAACCATAATTAAATCATCTGATAGTCAACAGTTAACGGCTCAACTCTGGTAGTTCAGCACTCCAAGTACTGCGTTCAGCAGTATAGCGCCCAAGCATGGCTGTTCAGCCTCGGCTGCACCTCAGCGGGGCATCATGACGCCTTTATAATATCGAAGAATATGTCAAGGTTTGCACCTCGGCATCAACTTCAGCTTCTACACAAATGCTGCACTTCAGACCACCTCAGCTGGGTAAGGACAAGTCATGCACTTCAGCAAGACTTGATCTTGCACTTCGGCAGAGTTCAGTTGGGCACTTCGGTAAAGGAACCCAACACGACATTACTTCGTGGGACCCTCAAATAGAAGTGCAATTCAAATATAGTGACTACAGCTGGGTATTCTTTCTGAACACACCAAGGTCATAACAGCCGGCCTACTAGTTACATCAACCAGGCCGGCCTATTAGTCACATCAGTCAGACTACTGATCACATCAGCAGACCTACAGCGACCTAGGCTTTCTGCCCCAAGCAAACGTCCTATCCACACTCCACTATCAGGGGATAAAGGCGGGAAAAAGATCTATAAAAGCAAGCCAACCAAGACAAAGAAGGGGATCCGGAATTCAAACATTCACTCCCCAAAGCAAATTCATACGCTTTGCTCCTCGGCATATACTGTGAGAAACTCCTAACTCACCCTTTAAAGTATAATCTCAGTGAGATATGACCCAAACTGACTTGAGCGTCGAAGGGTTTTTCCCGAGGCCAGCCCCCCGGGACCTCTGACCTGTGTTTTCTTGTGCAGGATATTTTAGAGACTGTTCCAGCTACAAACTTTCAATCTCAGTTAACAATTCTTCAAGTTAACTGACGGAGCTAATTTGAGGTCGTCTAGACCCTTGGTAAAGATCCGGCTTCATATTTAGGTTATAAGATATTTTGTAGTTGTCACATTGGAACATATTTCTGTAATTTCCAAAAGAAAGTCCACTCACTACTTTCCTTTTCCTTCTCATTTTCATAGTGTTTGTGAAATCGTTCATAAATTGAAAGTTGTACATGAATCACCACTTTCCGAAGTATTCTTGTGATGCCACAAGACTAGAATAGTAGATGTGTCATGATATGAAGGAGGATACAACAACAACATTACTCTATTATCTTAGAGGCTCTCATATATAGCGGGGTATAGGGGTTGGATGTCCACAACTATACTATGTGTTAAAAACACATAGAAGTTGTTTCACGATGAACCAAATGAAAATTGCGTCAAGCTGTGTTGTGTCGATCAACTGCTACTTCTTTTAAAATTTTATGATAAGAGGAAATCTAAAAATTCATTACCCAAATCATTACCGCTCTAACCTAAGATTAAACCGAATTTACGAAGAATAAACAATCAGGAATATCAGCAGCAAACAATGATGGTGGGACGCCTAAACTCAAAACAACTATATTTTTCGTTTAAAGGGTTCAAATGATTAGTTGGATAAGGGCCATAGAACTTTCGGCCTAGACAAGGAACTCTCTACATAAAAGATGCTAACAAAGTGATCATTTCTTGACAGCCCCAACCTAACCAAAAGATGCTAAACCCACACGTGTGTCACATCCAGTAACGATGCATGTGCATTTAGCATAAACTAAGACCAATCATCATTATTAAGCTCATAAAAAACAGATGAGAAAATATACATCAAAACACTTTTGGACAAACTAAGAAAAGGTATATTACATGCAGGCTACGAAAAGAAATCCACATACAAGCAAAAGCAGCATAGAGAAGTATTAGACTGTACCAAACTTCTCAAACTAGGCTAACAAACACATCAAAATGATGGGAAGGGCACTCTTCAACCCATCCAACCAACAAGCATAACCACACGCTATCTAAAGTAAAAAAAAAAAACATTTAAGTAAAAAAAGAAGGTTAAAACTAGCTGCATGCATCAATGGTTAGAAGTATTCTACAAGCGCTGCAGCAGCTTCAGTCTGCAACTTCAACTGCATGTGACATTGCCGGGGCAACTTCAACCATTGAATTAATCGGTGTTTCCTGTTGTAACTGAGTGAAGTGAAATTCAATCTGTAACCGATGATGAAGTGGGGTTGATTTGATCAGACCTTTTCTAATATCAGCAAGCAGCTCTCTAATAGGAATAGCAGCCAAGAAACTCTTGATATATTCCTTGCACGATTCTTTGCCCAAATACACGATTTCTTCCTCTGCACTCTGTTGACTCCTTGTTGGCTCCTCAGATCTCCCGACTGAAGAATTTTCTGCAGGGGGGTCCTCCTTTTGGATAACTTGATGTGCCTTTATGTTTTTAGACTCCAATGCAGGGGTAAGATTCTGTTGGCCACCAGCCAGAGTTTGTTGGGACAATTGATCTGAACATGAGCTTTGTCGTTTGTAGATAATCGTATCTTTGTCAAATTTCAATATGTAAGCCTCATTGCATCCTTCATAGAGTCTCTCTCCCAGAGTGTCTATGATGTAGTATGCATCGGTTTCGACTTTGAGAATAAAGAAATGATCATTCCAACTGATGATGTAGACTTGAGGTCCAGCATCACTTGCATGGTTAGAAGCAGCACGACTGATCTCCTCCCAGATATTGTCAAAGGACATAGCTCCATGAAGAAACTCAAACCTTTCCTCCTCTGTCGTGTTTGGATGAAAAAAACCAATAAAGGATTTCTGAGGGACAGTAGAAAGAGAACATACTTTAGCCTGGAGAATGGTTTCTAGATCAAAGTGCTTGTCAGGAAAACGCTCTCGGTAAGTTTCATTCTCGCAAAGGTTCCTCCACTCCAGAGAACCCTCTCTAATTAAGCTATCAAACTGGGATTTGATGGGCATAAGGTCAACATTGTTTTGCAACCAATCAGCAATCACAGCAACAAGTGCTGTACATGCACTCTCACCAGCAGCCCGCTCACTCCGTTGGTCAATGGAAGCAAAGAAGACCTGTGTCCGAAGCTTCAAGTGCCCGTCACGGCTCATCACATCCTTCGTCTCCCAGCAGCCAATAGCAAAATGGTCATCTCCAAAATCAGATATTGATGACCGATGAGCACTTGAGTCTTCATCCGTCTTTTGCCGCTGGAAAAGTAGAATTTTAAGACAAGGAATAAAAAATCGCTTTCAGAAGTCAACAGAAAACAAAGAGAAAAGAAAAAGAAAAACACAGATATCTATGGTTAAAAATTAATCTACATTTAAGGGGCCAAATAGATGAACTTAAATTAAAAACAGCTACTTGTCAATGAAAGGTCACCTCAATAAGCTACATTCGGGTGTCGATTACAACTGCACTGATTTTTGTAAAATTCTACGACAGATCACAAATCCCTTGTTATTTAAAAGGATGCCAACCCTATTTCAAAGTCTATGGGCTAGCATAAAAGTCACCTTGCAAGCCTCTCACTGGGAAGAACCAGCTTTCCCTTTCTCTCTTTTTTTTTTTTGTGGGGGGGGGGGGGGGGGGGGGGGGTTTGGTTAAATTGTAGGACAGGGTTTTCATCAGTCATACCAATTACAGCAGTACTTTCTCATCTATCTTAAAAGCTTCATAAAGTCAGAGAACAGCAAAGTTCTTCATAAACCTGGACCATGGGACACTCCAGTGGCAATATACATTTTATCAAACCAATACAGTTTGAGGGTGTTAATGTGCCTGTGGCTTTTGTTTTTGGTGTTAATCTACATAGTGAAGTTCGTCTATCTACCAAAAATGCTACATGAGATACATAAGTTCGCTCAATCATTCCAAACTTGCTTACCCAGAAAGACAGGGATTCATCAGAGCTGAGTTGTCGTCGATCAAAATCAATGTCATCACCACCTACTTCACCATTATCTTTCTTCAGTAGTGGCTCCCCTTTAAGTTTAGGAGATCTAAAACTCAGCTTCCTTTTCCTCCAATTTAATATGCGTCGCTTTGAGTTCTGCAAGATGGATGACTCGGACATGGAGATAACATGATAACCCATATGAGAGTGGCAAACATCTGACTTATGGTTACTGTAGTAAACCAAGTCCTCCTGGTCACCATGGATTCTCGAATTGGAGTAAAATGAACCACCTGCGAAATTAGCATAAGGCAATGTGCCATAACTAAATGATTTCCTTGCTTCAGCTTCATCTTCAGATTCTCCATCATCATTGCCAACGGAGTCGGAGTCGAATGGGTATGCATATTCACCCTCCTCACTCTTGGCAGAGCAAGTACCCTCGCTACCGTCTTCCTCACGACAAGCCTTTTTAGCTTTCCTTGTTGAGACATACTCGGTCAATATCTTGACTTTTCTGAGGCCAGCTTTAAGTGCAGAAAGCTCGTCTTTTTCTGAAGAGGGAGTTTCTCCAGGCTCAAACGACGGTGTTACAGGTAATTCTGACCCCTGAACTGATTCTATTGAATCTTGTGTTGCTCTTAATTCTAACAAGCTAAGAGTTACCTGCAGAAGTACCCATCCAAAAAAGGAAGACCAAAAGAAAAAGGAAACACATCATTAAGCAGTTCTAGAAGGCTCTAAGTTGATTAGAAAATGAGAGACAGAAAGACACGCCAAGAAAATTACAATATACTGCCTCATTAAAACCATATAGAGCTGAAAAAACACCAAAACCCCAAAAAACAACCCTACTCACGTCTACTGAAATGACATTGCTGAAATATTCACAAAAATGTTAGAAAAGAAACACTTACATATAGAGCGGGGGAACGGTCAGATGCGCCAGATGAAAGGAAAACAGGAATCTGAAGCTCTGACTCTCTTTCTTCCATCTTCATGGCAAATTCAGCAAGGTTCAAGGTAGCTGATCCAATAACAAAAGCCTTGTTTTTGGGTCCCTGATTAAGACAACCAATCAAGACCATAAGAATATGCACAAAAAAGTACCTAAAACAGACAAGAGAGACCTTATGAATCAATAGGCAACACTTTTCCAAGATATTGAAAGGGAAAAAAATCTTAATTTAATATATTGTTTTTTGATAAGAAAAATGATGCCAAAATTTGATGTGCACTGGTCATGCATGCTTCTGAACTTGCACCTCAGCTTTAGAAAATGACAAATGATATACTAAATCACAGCTTCTATCACCCTGCACAAAAGAAATGCAAAAATAAATAACTCAAGACATTAGTAAGCACGTGTGCATGTCCATTTCCAATTCCCATGAACTTTGTCACAACAGCTCACAGAAATGATGACCACTGATATGGTCTATATCCCCGAACTAATTTAATTTAGTAAGCATGACATGATTGGAAATCGACAACATTAACTACACGACAAACATGGCAATCAGAGCATGAAAATATTCCCCGTTCAATACAAAGAAAAGGCAATGCTATTTTGAGACAAATCATCTACCTGAAAAAATCTAGTGAATTTCACATTGATTACAAACAAAGTCAATAAGGTTTAATAGCTGATCCAAGAACAAAAGCGTCATTTTCTGGCACCTGGTTAGAGACTAGCTAGCAAGACAAGATAAAATACCTCAAGAATCTGCACAAAGGGGTACCTCAAACAACAAAAGAGGTAAGAGAAACCATATGTATCATACCGCCACAAATTTTGGAGATATTATAAAAAAAGAAAAGAAAAATATTTATCACGCGTAAGATTATGAGGGTTACTCGTCATCCCATGCTTCCAGAAGAACACCAAAAGAACTACTAAATAATATCTTCTGACACCTGGAGGCAAGAAGCGAAAAATAAAGAACTTGAATAATTAGTGAACATGTGTAACACGTCTAATGTTCAATTCTCGCAACATTCATCACAACAGCTCGCAAGCATTATGACCACTGGTACGACCTACATCCACTGAGTAGTTTAATTTGCTAAAACATGACAAAAAAATGAACATTTAAAACATTTACTACGCAACATACTAATGAAAACAAACTGCTCATCATCCAATTAAGCAAAAGTAGTATCATCTTGGAAAAATCATCCATCAGCAAACAGCCACTGAATTTGATATCAATATATAAATAATGTCAGCAGGTTCACATCTATTTAGCATTAATGCCAAAAAATACAAAACACCAAATCTGCATCTTCCATTTTCACATTGAGCAAGATCATAACTGCTCATGCACGTGTACCAGCATTAACGCCTATACAACAGAACACACCAAATCCTCTTATCCCATTTCAAGAAAGAGTAAGACATAACTGCTCATATCGGCAACCACTGATCAATAAATCGAGGCAACAATATGACAACAAAAGAAACAACCAAGAAAATGTAGACATATGGTCCACAAAAACGAAGCTAACACAGCAAAATTGCAGTCAACTATCATTCCCCTCTCAGTCTACACTGGGTATTCTGAGAAAGTATTAATGGACCAGAAACAATATTCCCCCACCGTCTTCATTGTTCTCCCTCCTCTATCTTCAATACATGGTATTTCTGATATCCAAAATCAATCAACTTTGACCCAATGGAAATTTCCAAGAATCCCACGGATTTAAAACAAAGAAAAGCAGCTATAACCAGAAACTCAGAAACAATATACAAAAACAAAAAACTTGATTCCCAGAATAAAAAAATGAACCAACTTTACATGCGGAAATAGGAACAAATCAAACCGTTAGCTAACCATTTCAAGAAATACACACATAAAAACAAAAGAAAATAATACAATTAGATAACAAAATTAAATAAATGAATGAAAGTATTCTCCAAAAAAGTCGACAAAAATAATAAAATAACTCACATTCAACATTAACACAGAAAAGGCGAGCTCCCAAGAGTGAAAAGCATTGCTCTTGTTAGATGAAAGATTGCAAACGCCCTGAAAATGTTCCTCCCATTGAACCGAAAAGACATCGGTGCTCCCATCATCTTCTTTAATAACAGGAATCTCTTCTCTGGTACAGTTTCGCTTGACGGAGTTTCTCCTCAATGTGCTGAGGGCGATCTTGGGACCCTTCCACTTGATCTCCACCGCAAATCTCGGCGGAACACAACCATCTTTTTCTGGGCCTGCATGTAGCCAATCATTGTTAACTCCAATCAAACCCTCTAACCTCTGCACTTTTAGCCTCACCTCAAATTTTCTTGTCTGTAAAGGCGGCCACGGTCGCCACCTCATCATCTTCACCCCCATTCTTCCTTTTCACCAATTTTTCACAGCCCAGAAAAAATTAGGCAAAAGGGGTGCTAAAAGATGAAATCTTTTTTCCGGTGAGGAGGTAGAGATGTCAATGCGTGTGTGTAGTGTGTGAGCGAGTGAGGTCAGGATCTGGGGAAAGGTTTTTAGGGAAATGGGAATGGATTTGAGAGAGAGAAAGGGGAGAGAGTGAGAAGAAGGGGGGAGATTCCAAATGGAATTAGATGTTTTCCGGAAAGGATTTTCTTTCTCTCCAGGGAAAAGGTGTCGTAGTATGTGCTCTGTGAGAGAGAGAGAGAAGAAGAAGAAAACGGAATATGCCGTCACTATTTTTCCTGCGGCGAAAATATGCAGTTTACAAAGACTTTGTTGTTCCTCTTAAAAAGAAAAAAAAAATTCCTCAAAAAAAATAAAAAAGAAACCTTGTCAAAAACTAACAATAATAAATCAAAAAAAAGGCTTTGTAGTTTTTGTTACCATTTTCTCCGTAACAAACTTATATGTAAAACTTTGTATACCCTAACAACATTTAATTGAATATTAGTTTTGCACCCTAACAACATTTTAGTATGCATAACCTAACAACATTTAATTGAATATTAGTTTTGCACCCTAACAACATTTTAGTATGCATAAGCTCCCTTTATAACGTGTAACTTGTTGCAAGAGCCAAATTATATCTTTATGCACTGTTGTCTCCATAACAGACTGACATGTAAAACTTTGTAAATTCTACAACAACAACAACAAGTATACTTAGTACATTTTAACGACAGCAATAGCTACCGCTAGGGTCTGAGGAGGATGAGAGACAGGCAAACAATACCTCTAGCCCAAGAGATAGAGAGTTTGTTTCCAGTGAGACCGTTAGCTCTATATGTACTAAAACTTCGTAAACTCTAACAACATTTATTTATTTTTTAGCTATACACTAACAACATTTTACGTATTCACAAACTTCCATTATATCGTGTAAATTGGCACAATAACCAATTTATCTTTGTCTTTTATTGTCATTTAAAGTCAAATGTTGTTCATTTAAGCACTAAACAACGTTCAAACAAATCATTAGTATTATTCGTTTGTTTTGTTAATGAGTTGATCAAGATTGATTCATATCAAACAGGCTTAGGTTAAACTCAACAATATTCAAACAGATCATTAGCATTTTCCGTTTGTCTTTGTTAATTAGTTGTTCAAGATTCATTCGATCATCTTATGTCAAAAGAAACAAATTTATAAATCAAATATAAGCTGTTCATGAACGATTTCGTTAATGAAAAAGTCCTACTGAAATTAATTATAAATGACATATGATGATTGATGTATCTTATTGACACTTATGTTCTTATATCGTATATTATGTGTGCTTGCTTAACTTTATATGGGATTATCAAGCATTACGTAAATTGGTAAAGAAATTAATTTTATAATCTTAGGATGGAGGAATGATATTAATCTAGATATATAACGTGAGGATGAAGGCATATTGAAGAGGTGAGGTTGTCCTTGAAAAGTTGAAATTTAGAGTTATTCAAAAAAAAATTATTTGCTGGCTAAAACAACACCTACAAATCGGAATATGTAAGGATATTAGTGCTCGTGTTCCATATTATTAATCATGTTTTCCTTTTTAAGATGTTTTAATATCTTTTCAACTTTTTATAACTAATCAACTAGTTTGTGTTTAGTTTCAAAATTATCATTTTAAACAACTAATAAAAACAATTCATTATGATAAGCAAGTAATACATCAAAAGATAGAAGTGAAAAGTGACCATAATTTTAATTATCAGACAATGCATGAAATGATGTCATTTTAAAAAAGTTGTATTTATAAAACAGGACTAATGAAATATGACAGAAGGAGTAACTAAATACAATTTCAGATATCTATTATTTATCAGGAAAGAATGACATAAATAGTTTTAAGATAATTTGTCACATCAGTAACATTTCAATTGAACAAGGTCAACATAGAAAAAGTTTTGTACGCCGTTTAAGATTGCTAATCACGACCATATAACCTAACTCAAAGACTGCTACGTAACATATGCTTATGTATCTTATAGTTTGGTTGTACTTGTTTCGTCATGCTTCATTCGATTTGTTATGGATTGCATGATAAAAAACCTCTTTCGATTTAGCAATTTACTATATTTTAATCCAAAATCTATCGTGAAATAGTAGCGTATGCCAACAATATGTGACTTCATAAGTCAACAACAAATGTCTAGCACTTGGTGACCATTTCATCAGTACATTTTATTTATACATACAAAATATAAATCAAATGTTTTATATAAGATAAAAAAAACTCTGATGTTTGTTATCTCTACTCTAACTAATGTTGTCTGTTCAAAAACCAGAACAAGGTCATTTGAAATTGAAAGGGATATAATATTACTGTCTAATTTGATAACAAAATCTAACACAAATAGTCGATATCATACATACACGCACATATATATGTGTGTATGGTGGTGGAGATCATCCCTTTGGAATAAACATGGAGCATTCTACTTCAGAATCATCAACGGACTGCTTGGTACACCCGGGGGGGGGGGGGGGCAACTACATCCTAACTAGCACAAACATCAAGAGCATATGAGCTTGTACCTAACAATGTTTCTTTATCTTTAGTTTTTTTTTTAAATAAAAGAAAATCCTATTTCATTTATCACAAAACATACGTACAATATACAAAATGTTACATGTCATAGAAACTAGCTCCCATATGACTCGAACATTGTCAGAAAGACTTGGTGAAATCCGTCTTCAAATATTTTAACCGTTATTTTTTCGTGTAGGTCTTCTTCATGAAACTCAGATCCATCAAAACACTTAGGGTTTATAATTAAATTTCCATCGACATCGCATCGGCCAGTCCAAATTCACTGAAACATTAGTTTATAAGACAAATTCATCTGTAAAATTTGATCGCCGGGAAAAGTGCTGACTACTGAGGAAACAAAGCTGGTTTACTTTGTTTTGGTGGTGAGATGAGATCAGCTATTTTAGGCAGATGTTGTGTTGGCAGAGATGAGATCTCCTCACTCTACTTTTCCTCACTCTATTCATGATCACGCGACACGTGGTAGCAGGATAGGGTGGTGAGGCTAGATGCGGGTGACCCTCATCTAGCCTCACCACCCCCTCTTGATGCCACGTGTCGTACGGTGACACGTGCAGTCAGAAAAAGTGGGTGAAGGAATCCTATCCCGTGTTGGCATACAAATGATAACGTCACGTCAGGTTTTCTCTTTTTCTTGTTTTCAATTTTAATGTGTTCCCTCAAAATTTCAGTTAGATCTTTTCTTGGTGTAAAAAAGCTATATCGTGATTCACATCACTGTCTCAGTATTAAAAAGCATTATAGAAGATGTAAATCAGAAGATCAACGGTCTCTTAAGATGGTGAATACTTTATGCAAGAATCTATACAACGTGTCTTCCTGCAAACTAGACTTTCGGCCTAGCAGCATCGAAACACTCACACTGTGCGTATCACCAGAATCAAATTCTGAATCTCTCGGTGACAAATCCAACCCGAGTAACAACTGAGCTATATCCTAATGACAGCTAGACTTTTTCTTATTTGGACTAGGGGAATAAGAAAATAAAGAAGGTTTGAGACTTCTATTTAGCTGTATTTAGACATGGAAGTAAGAATATTATCATGTAAATTTATCAATTGATCTAATAATAGTACATTAAAGATTCTTTAAAACAATATTATTTTGTGATAAAGATGGCCAATAAAAATAAAAACAAAAATACTATCAGTTTCCGTCTAATAAAAAAGCTGATAGTGTGCGACCACAAGTACAATAAAAACGCTGATGGATCCTTATCGTAACCGTTCGCGTAATAAAAAAGCTGATAGTGTGCGTCTCATCTACTATCGAAGGAAATTGTGAGCCGAAGCAGGAAATTGGAAGTAGCTTTGTTGGGACTAAGTAATCCTGTAGATATAGACGACTGAGTTTTTCAAAATTTCATACGATAGCTTTGTGTTTGTTTTTGTTGTTTGCGATGTAACGTTATATCGATTTCTTTGATATGAATAAAGTTCCCATTCCGCCAAAAAAAAAAAAAAAAAAAAACGCTGATGGCTTGGTTATTGAAAAAGATGCGATACTTAAGTTTGCAAAATATAAAATATAGAAGAAATTCTCAAGATATAAGTATGTTTTGATTTTTTTTTCATATAGTATAAATTTACACTGTAAAATAATCAAAATAGACTTATATTTTACGAGAAGAATAACATAATTAACATAAATATCAACTACAGAATGTTGTACGTAAATGTTGTATTTATTTCTGACTCATCCAAATCTCACGACCGCGATAATTAAGGAAGTTGGTATGATGACAATGGACATGAACGAGACAAAGGAAGAGAGCACATCTGCTGAACTCAACATATAAAGTTGATATTTTTTTTGTTGAAGTGTCGACGTGATTTCTTTTGATTAATAGTCAGCCGCTAACCAGATATCTTGAGCCAACAACAACAATCATACACAGTATATCCCAACGACAGCAAAAGCTATCGCTATAATCTGGGAAAGGTGATAGGCAGGCAAACAATACCTTCATCCCAAGAGATAGAGAGTTCGATTCCAGTGAGACCATCGGCTCTATATGTATCTGTATCAGTATAGATAGCACAATAATAGGAATATGTACTATTGAAAGGATTTTATTAAACCTAAATAGAAAACTTCCGATATTAAAATAGTCATAATAGTGGATATGCACAAACAGTTGAAAGACAAATACCGAAACAAAAAAGTGCAAAGTCAACCTACAGTGTAAATACTATTTAATCCTCCAAGTATGCTCTAAGGTGGTCCTATATCCTGCCTACCTCTCCTTAACCTTAATCTTCTGCCTCCATAAACTCCTATCGTGAACCATGTCTTCAGAGAAGTGCAACTCTAGTAGGTCATGCCTAATCTGCTCCTCCAACGTCAGTTTAGACCTGCCTTTACTCCTATTCCCTTCTACAGTGAGGCTTTTAATTGCTTTAACAGACGTCGTTGTTTGTCTCCTCTTGACATGCCCAAGCTATCTCAGTCTTCATTCTCTTATTTTATCTGCTACACTAGCCACCCATAACCTTTCTCTGAATACCTCATTTCTTATTTATGTCTAGCCTTGTATGCACATACATCCACCTCAGCATCCTCATTTCTGTCACTTTCATCTTCTATGACTGCGTTCTCTTGATGACCCATCAGTCTGTTCCATATAACATTGTTAGTCGTACTGCCACCCTATAAAATTTTCTCTTTGATTTAGTTGGAAAATTCTTGTCATACAACACCCCTGAATCTGCTCTCCACCTACACCAACCTGCCTGAAATCGATATGCTACATCACTCTCTATGTCCCTATCTTTCTGTACTGATATCTTGAGTCAACAAATTTCTTAAATGAGAGTCTGATATTTATGTTTGAAGGATCTGTCTTTTTTTTTTTTTTTTACTTTTTTCGATATCTACGTCATTTAATTTACCTTTATATTCTAAAGTATATTTTGAAATTGCTTGATAGGTAAACTCTAAGACAATCACACCGTTGAGGCCTCAAGGGGGTTGTTTCTTTTTATGTGTTTTGTATTTTTTCTACTTAAGAGAATACAAAATAGTAAATATAAAAAGCAATGTTATTTATTAATAGTATATATTTGACAAAATTGGCGGTCGCCATTAAGGAAAGGCGTTTCCACTTTAGAGGAAAAGACCAAAAGAAAAAAGGGAGAAAGTCAAGGGATTGAAGACATGTGGCTGGGTTGACTTCGGATTCAGAAAATCTCACGGTGGATTTTAATGTAATTTCTTGACTTCTTTCTACTTTCGGTCTGCCATTTTCCCTTCTGTATCATTTATTATCCTAATAAATTTGTGGTCTTTTCCCCCATCCTATTTCCTTTCTTTTTCATCTGTTTTTGCATATCCATGGGGTGCTGTGCATAAAGTATGAATAAGATGGTTCGGTATAAAAAATTTCGAATCAAATCACATTAATAAAACAGCGTTCCGGTAAACTAACATCTCGCGTTACGCGGGGTCCGTAGAAGGGGCCGACCGTTTTGAATTGGATGCATGCAGTCTTATCTTACACTTTGTAGAAGAGGCTATTTCCGCAGCTCAAATCCATAACCTCAAGATCATAAAGCACAACTGATGAGCCAGAAAATACTCCCCGTTAGTCAACAGCGGTCAACGCCACAACAAGGTCATTGAAATGGCCAAGTACGCTGGGTCGGCCCGGAGGTCGACCCGGCCATATGCAGATCATAGTCCATCTTGGACACTGGGGACCACTACGATAACTCGGCACTGAGGCCCTAATGTCAGAAGGTTGAGGATTTCATCTCGGCCGTAAGGCTCTCCTTTCATCTCGGCCACACGGGTTTAGTTCTCATTGCCTAACACAGGCCCATAGGGTCACATCTCGGCCCCCGGTTCCATCCCGGTCACAAGATGATTCTCGGTCTCAGATCCGTTCTATTTATCGATCTCGGGACAACCTTGTGACATCAGCTACGAGCATCCCGAGCAGACCCACTGGCCTTCCGAGGTCGGTCACTTTCATCTCGGCATGCTGACCCCACATCATCAGCCATCTCGGGCACTCCTGAGTGCTTCTAGAAGATTTCATCTCGGTTCTAGGAGTTTACCCCAGGTAATTCTACCAGGTGAAACTCCCAGCCAGATGTCACAAGCTAGCTTATTCAGTTCAGCACTGAGCCACGTGGCGAGCATGCAAGAGCGAGAGTCATCCGACTGACCTCCTTGCCTGTCACGATATCTGAGCTCTGCCCATGCATTGGCCCAAGCCGCCATATAAAAAGGCCGAGCAGCAGGAGAGAGGAAGGGAGGGAACAACAAACTCTGAAAAACTACACGCCAGTAACTCATCTTCTCCACAGTGAAAACGCAGGTTTTACAGAAAATCTCAATTTACTTAACCTTCACCATATATAAACCTCTCCATAAAAATGGCCCAAACTGACTTGAGCGTCGGAGGGTATTACTCGGGGCCATAGATCCCGGGTCCCCTGACCCTTTTTTCTTTGTGTAGGTCAGCAACTCGCTCACTAAAGACAATTGACGGAGTTCTAACGGCACCACATCAAACAACTACTTGGTGATAAACTCAGACATCATCATATTGGCGCTAGAAGGAGGGGTCCGAACCTCCGTCACCTAATTCCGTTTAACTGCACCGTTTTATTTAAACAAGTCAGCGTAAATGGGCAAAGACGCCCGTGAGGGACTAGGAGAGTCCTCCAATCAACAACGACGTAAAGAAACTCGCTCTGCTCATCCTGGACAGGATTCCAGGAGGACAGAGCCAGAAAGGAAGAAGGTCCCGAGTATAACCGCGGATGAGAGAAATAAGGCCATGAAGTATGTGGCCGAAAACTTGGACGTATTCGAAGCCGTGGTGGAACGGCTCAAAGGGAAGAGACCAGAGATGGAATACATGGAGGAAGATTCTACATCCCTCCATCCAAAGGAGAAGACCCAACTACAATCTTCTCATCATCCTCAGGGGTTTATGGCGGATGCTAGGCGTAGTGGTGACAGAGCCCCAACGGTAGAGTCGGTACCTATACCCAGGCAGCGCCTGGGTATAAAGCCCCGATCATTTAAAAGTGTTCGACAGGGGGCAGATCCTCGCAGGCCGAGGAGCCGACCTGAAGAATTTAACCCTGAGTATTTGAGGGTAATCCATGAGAGCCCATTTTCCTGGGATATCGCAGAATATTTGGCACCGGACAGTTTTAAGATGCCAAAGATGGACACATATGATGGCACATCTGATCCGACTGACCATCTCTTTCAGTTCCAGACGGCTATGAGTTTAAAGAATGCGCCAGACCCGCTCCGTTGTAAGACCTTCCCTATGTACTTGCGGGGGAAGGCAAGAAGATGGTTTCAGGAGCTCCCACCTCAGTCGGTGGACTCCTTCAGACAGCTGGCGCAAAAATTTAAGTCCCAGTTCGTGTCTAGTGCGCCATTCATAAAGAATTCTTCACACCTTATGACCTTGAAGCAAGGTGCAGAGGAGTCTATTTTGAAGTATATGCAGCGCTTTTCTGACGAGTCACTGCAGGTCAGTGACCGAAATGAAGGAGTGAAGGCCGCTGCGTTTATTAACGGCCTCAGAGCAGGTCGCCTCTTTTCACAGCTTGCGGAAGAGGGACCTACTACACTGAGAGAGTTCCTGGAAAAGGCGCATCAGTTTCCCCGAGGAGAGGAGGCAAACCGGTTGAAGAAAGAAGCCGAACAGAGTATTCGGCGAGAAGCTCGGCCCAGTTCCCAAGCAGACCGATCAGAAGACCAACGTGACCGACGCAGTGTGTTCGATCGCCTTGGTAGTCGAGGCAAGCGAGGTCGAGAAGGATTACCCCTTCTGGCCTCAAAAGATAGAATCTTGGCAGTCATGGAAAGGGATGGCCTAAGAACGGACCCGAAGCCCTTGGCAGGTCCCAGGGACAAGAGGGATCCAAAATTGTATTGCCGATATCACCGTGATGTTGGCCATGACACTGAAGATTGTCGGCAATTAGCTCAAGCAATTCGGAAGTTAATTGAGCTGGGACATCTGAAACAGTTTTATGACCCGCGCTCCCGGCTCCATAATCGTTTAAGCTTCCAGAAGAATAATCAAAAAGATAAGTGCCGACCCGAGACTCCCCCCACACGTCCCAGGTCGGACGATGATGGGGACAGAGATAGACCAGAGGCCGCAGTACAGCCTCAGATTAATTCTATAATTTACACCATTTCTGGAGGTCCGGCTCAGCCAAGTCAGGGCGGTCCTAGTACGTCAGGTACGTCTTCTGGACCTCCCCCGAAAAAGAGGAGATTGGCTCGAGAACTGGTCTATGGACCGGAAGATTTTATCCCGTTGGGTTCTAACAACACAGGTGTAGTGATTGGACTGTGTATTCACATGGCACCAGGCAAAATCGTAGAAGTACGGCGAGTTTATGTAGATACTGGGAGCGCTGTAAATATTATGTACCACCATGTATATAAACGACTGGGTTTAGCTGACTCCCAAATGACTCCTGTTACTTCTCCATTATTTGGGTTTACTGGTATGCCTGTTCGGCCGGCTGGGCTGATCACACTCAGTGTCAGCTTCGGCAAACCCCCGGCTTACCGTTGTTTATGGATGGATTTCGTGGTGGTTAAAGAAAGGTCGGCTTATAACATTCTTTTAGGCCGACCCGCGTTGGTAGCTCTGGAGGCTGTAATATCTCCCTTGCATGTCAGCATGAAGTTTCCTACCCCGGGTGGAGTAGTTACTTTACAAGGAGATATCCCTATAGCCCAAAATTGTTATGCAGTGGCTACCCAAGGGAGTGGGGCCGTTCAGCAAGTTGTATTGGATGATCTCATTCCCCCAACAGATGAACGTTTACAAACAGATGACGCAGTTCAGGAATTCATCTTGGATCCAGGTCGGCCAGAGAACACAATCAAAATTGGGACCTGGATGCCAGCTGAGACTTTGGCTCAGCTCCACAATTTGCTAAGGGAATTCGCGGAAATTTTTGCTTGGACGACAGAAGACATGCCTGGAATCCCGACTACCTTAGCAGAACATTGGCTTAATGTGGATCCTCAGGTCAGGCCCATTAAGCAGAAGAAAAGGAACTTTGCACCAGAGAGGAACAAAGTGATAGCAGGGGAGGTCGAGAAACTCCTGGTGGCAAAGTTCATTGAAGAAGTCTTGTATCCAATTTGGTTGGCTAACCCGGTTGTAGTCCCTAAGCCGGACAAAAGCTGGAGAATGTGCGTTGATTATACTGACTTGAACAAAGCCTGCCTAAAAGATTGTTACCCCCTACCGAAGATTGACAGATTGGTAGATTCTACGTTGGGGTACGAGGTCTTTGACTTCTTGGATGCCTTTAAAGGTTACCATCAGATCATGATGGCGAAAGAGGACCGAGAAAAGACCTCCTTCATAAGTGAGGTGGGCACTTATTGTTATATCAGCATGCCCTTCGGCTTAAAGAACGCTGGGGCAACTTATCAACGTCTAGTTAACTCATTGTTCAGAAACCAAATTGGCCGAATTATGGAAGTATACATCGACGATATGCTGATCAAAAGCAGGGTCCTTGGTCAGTATATCTCAAATTTGCGCGAAGTATTTGTCATCCTAAGAGAGTCTTGCATGAGGCTGAACCCAAAGAAATGTACCTTTGGGGTACGAACAGGAAAGTTTCTTGGGTACATGGTCTCCAAAGAAGGAGTGCATGCCAATCCAGCTAAAATTGAAGCTTTGGAAAGCATGCACCCACCTCGAAACGTTAAAGAAGTTCAGAGGTTAACGGGACGAATCGCAGCCTTAAGCAGGTTTCTTTCCAAGTCAGCTGAGAGATCGTTGCCTTTCTTCCAAATTCTGAAGAAAAGAACAGCTTTTCTCTGGGATGAACAGTGCCAAGAGGCATTTGATGACTTAAAGGCACATCTGGCCGAGGTGCCCATGTTAACTTCTCCCGTTCCAGGAGAAACTTTGTACATATATTTGTCCACTTGCCATGAGGCAGTGAGTGCAGTTCTGCTCAGGGAGCAGGATGCAGTTCAGAAGCCTATTTACTTTGCAAGTAAAGTCTTGCATGGAGCCGAGGTACGATACCCAAACGCTGAGAAAGTCATTCTGGCATTAGTGGTGGTGGCTAGGAAGTTCCGTCCCTACCTTCAAGCTCATCCTATAGTCGTGGTGACTGATCAACCCTTAAAGCAGATTTTATCTCGGCCGGACACATCAGGCCGAGCTGCCAAGTGGGCAATGGAACTTGCCGAGTATGACATCAGTTATAAGTCACGTACCTCGATTAAAGCTCAAGCCTTGGCTGACTTTCTGGCCGAAGGAATATCTGTTGAAGAAGATCCTCCCCCAGCACAGGGTTGGACCTTATATGTAGATGGATCTTCTTCAAGGGAAGGAAGTGGTGCAGGCCTCCTAATAGTTAATCCCAACGAGGAAGAGACCGAGTATGCCTTACGCTTTGACTTTGAGGCTACTAACAATGAGGCTGAGTATGAAGCTCTGATAGCCGGATTGAGCTTAGCCCGGAAACTGGGGGCACAGCAGATAACCGCACGAAATGATTCGCAGCTCATAGTGTCTCAGATCAATGGAGACTATGAGGCAAAGGAAGACAATATGAAGCGGTATTTGGCTAAAGTTCAGCATCTGAAAGGAATGTTTGAACATTTTAATATTGAGCATATCCCTAGGTCAGCAAATAAGCGTGCCGACGCATTATCACGGCTAGCTTCATCTACCTCGGCCACCATTGGTAAAAGGATTGTTGTAGAATTGGTGAAACATCGCGCCTTTGATGGAAATGAAGTCTTACAGCAAGACTATCGTAACACCTGGATGGACGAGATAGTCACCTATCTACAACATCAGACTCAACCTGAGGATAAGTCACGAGCTCGGCAACTCCGCCTGAAGGCTTCCAGGTACGCACTCTTTAACGACCACTTATACAAGAAATCTTTCTCCCAACCGTGGCTGCGATGCGTACCTGAGGATGAGGGAGACTATATTCTCCGAGAAATGCACGTGGGCATATGTGGAAATCATTCCGGAGCACGCTCCTTAGCCCCAAGTGCTATTTAGCCGGTTACTATTGGCCCACTATTCGCAAGGATGCGGAAGAACTGGTCAAAAAGTGCCCGTCATGCCAAGCCCATGCTCCAACTTCTCATTTGCCGAGTCATGAAATGACCAGTATTTCCAGTCCTTGGCCGTTTGTGCAATGGGGTATGGACTTAGTGGGGCCTCTACCCCGAGCTCCTGGCTCGGTCAGATTCTTGCTGGTAGCGATTGACTACTTTACTAAATGGATAGAGGCTGAGCCACTGGCCACCATAACTGGGGCCCAAGTCAAAAAGTTTTTATAGAAAAACATTATTTGCCAATTTGGCTTACCCCAGATCTTGATCTCAGACAACGGCAGACAGTTTGCTGAGGATCCGGTGAGGAGCTGGTGTCTTGATTTACATATCAAGCAACGTTTCACCTCAGTAGCTCATCCTCAGTCAAACGGCCAGGTAGAGCTTGCCAACAGAATCATCAAGGATGGTTTGAAAAAGCGGCTGGATAAAGCTGGCACAAGTTGGGTCGAAGAGTTGCCCAGCGTATTATGGGCTCACCGGACAACTCCCTCAACTTCAACAAAGGAAACTCCTTTTTCACTGGTGTATGGCACCGAGGCTATTATTCCTGCAGAGATTGGTTCTACTTCAACTCGAGTGGATTATTACTCAGCCACTGATAATAGTCAAGAATTACGACTGAACTTGGATGATCTCGAGCAGAAGAGAGACCAAGCGCGCATCCGCATGGCTCAGTATAAAAATCTGATCTCCCAGCATTACAATTCTCGGGTGCGACCGAGATCTTTTCGAGTGGGAGACTTGGTGATGCGAGACAACGAAGTCAGTCATGCTATGTCAGCAGGAATCTTTAATTCCAAGTGGGAAGGTCCTTATCGCATTGTTGAAGTATTTCCAACGGGAGCTTACAAGTTACAAACTCTGGAAGGGCGAACTCTTCCACGGACTTGGCATGTTTCCCATCTCAGACTTCTACATCAATGATGTAAATTGTAGCTACTTTGTATATGAATACAAGTTTTCTTTGAGGCACCTACCAAGGGCCAAGTGTCCAAGCAAAGTCTGAGCACAATTTGAGCATTACGAAAAGCTCCTTAAGACCTCAGCAGGCCTGAGGCAAAAGACCTCGCAGGTTCGAGGCAAATGCCCGCTAAAGAGTATCTTAAGACCTTAGCAGGCCTGAGGCAAAAGACCTCGCAGGTTCGAGGCAAATGCCCGCTAAAGGGTATCTTAAGACCTCAGCAGGCCTGAGGCAAAAGACCTCGCAGGTTCGAGGCAAATGCCCGCTAAAGGGTATCTTAAGACCTCAGCAGGCCTGAGGCAAAAGACCTCGCAGGTTCGAGGCAAATGCCCGCTAAAGGGTATCTTAAGACCTCAGCAGGCCTGAGGCAAAAGACCTCGCAAGTTCGAGGCAAATGCCCGCTAAAGGGGATCTTAAGACCTTAGCAGGGCTGAGGCAAAAGACTTCAGCAGGTCTGAAGAAAAAGACCTTGTTAATTCAAGGCAAAAAACCTTGTAAATCCAAGGTAAAGAACCATTAAGCGTCTAAGACCTCGGTAAGTCCGAGGCAGAAACTCGGTAAAATTTGCTAAGCCTTGGGAAGGACCGAGATAAAAACCCAAAAGGAAGATTAAGACCTCGGCAGGTCCGAGGCAAGAGTCAGGAGTGACTTATAAAATCTCCTTAAGAGGTAAGAACTTGTTAAGGAGAAGACGGGCAAACAGGCCCTAAAGATTCTCATAAAGAAGTCAAAGTGAAATCAAGCAAAGCATGAGCCTATCCCAAGTCAAAACCTGTTCTTAATTGAAGGATTATATCAAACTTGCCAAAGGTTTGAATTTAGTTCCAATAATAGGTTTATTCTGACTTGATGACTTGATTTATTTTCAATGAAGTTAGTTGGTTTACTCAGACTAGCATGAAAAGTTAGCAACCACAATACCTGAAAAATCCCGCTTGATAAAAATGCTAAAGACTGAAGGAATAACTGAGACGAAAAGTTGGGATTTCATTGATTTAAGCAGAGTACACATTCATGCCTGGCCTAAAAAAAAGTTAAACAAAGAAGAGCCCTAAAGCCTACTCGTCCTTATCTTCATCTCTCAAGTCAGCTCCATCAACAAACTTTTGGAACAATTCTTCAAAGTCTTGAGCTGCTTGAGGATTGTAGAGTTCAGCTATACGGCGATCTCCTCTATTCAAATCTGGATGAACTTGGGCGCAGGCTTCAATGGCATTCCTCTGGCCGACCTCCATGGCTGAGCCTTGAATCAGAAGCAAATTTTCTTCAAAAAAGCTGGACTTTCTGAAGTCTTGAATCGCTTTGATCTCAGCATCGATCAAGTTCTGGCGCAGCAGGTTGTTCATCTTCTGCTTAGACTCAAGTCTCTGCGCCATCTCAGCCATACTTTTCTTCAAGTACTCAACCTCATTAACTGATTGAGTGGAGGTCAGCTCTAGGTCAGCCACTTTATTCTCCAACTCATCTACTTTAGAGTTGGAGGTGGCCAACCTTATCTCAGCATCCTCAGCCTTTTGCTGAAGTTGGGTCATTCCCGCTTCTAGGTCGGTGGCCTTCTGGGTAAGCTCGGCTCGTCTCTTCTCAGACTCTTCAAGTTGTCTCCGAGTGGCCACCAACTCTTCAAGAAAATTTTTGCAGCGGGTCACCACCTCCATTTCTTGGCTCCGAATCTGCCAAAAGGGTAGAGTTAGACGGATAGACTTTCTGCTGAAAAAAGAAAATTAAGTATTTGTACAAACTTGCTTACCAGAGCCATGTTTGACATGAAGGATTGGATCAGGGTAGGGAATGTGGCTGCCCTGCACAGTTCAGAGTCCACATGAAGGACTGCTACCCTGTTCAGCCTCTCAGCAACAGCAGGATCCTGAGATGTATCCCCTTCATTGAACCCAATCAATATTGGGTCCTGGGTATTTCCCGGTTGAGGCAGGGTTTCCTCAACCGGTTCAGCAATAACCGCCTCCGGGGGCTGAGAAGGCCCCGGATCGCGACTACTGGAGCCTTCACCCCGTTGTCTCTTCCGGGGGCGAAGGCTGGAGCCCTCCCCAGCGTCCTCGGGGACTTCAGAATCAGCCGAAGCCTGAGGCTGGATCTCAGCCTCAGGCTCATCATCAGCAATCATAATGGGCAGAGCTGCGAAGAAGAAAAAATAAGTCAGAACGCAAACAAGTGTTACAACACTTAAGATCTTGTTTAAAAAAGTTCTACCTGGCTCAGGCTCCGCCAGTTCGGGCTCAGCATCAATAGCAGCACTTGGGGCAGGGGGCACTGCCGAAGTAGAGGCTCCTCCAGAGCCAAGGGCTGCTAATCTTCTCTCCCTTCGAAGTCTTTTTCTGGCTTGGTTCTCTAACATTATCTCAGCTCGAGATCTTGAGCCAGCCATCGCGCCTACATCCAGAGTTAAACACTTAGATGCCAACAAAACAATCAAAAATACTAAGAATTCAAAAGACTCCAGTGACCACCTCGGATGGTAGTTAGATGGTCAGGAGAAAGGGGCCGATAATCGTCACCAACAGCCGAGTGGGGTACATCGGCAGCCGCCCAGACCTCAGAATCCACCTTGCGCCAATCAATGACGATTGGAACGGACCGAATTCTGTCTGCTTCATCGCGGTACTCCTGGCTCGGCCATTTGTTGTGAATTCGGCCATGCTTCCAGATAGTCTCGCTTGGCAGCTCAGAACGTAAAATATAAAAGAATTTTTCCTTCCACCTCTTGTTGGAGGAAGGAATGTTGATGGCAAAAGGAAAATCAATGTTGGTCCTTCGCTTGCTGAAATAATACCAGCTATGCGAAGACCGACATGCAAAAAGAGCTCGAAAGATGGTGGTGTTGAACGGAAACTCAATAAGTCTAAGAAGGAGAATGTAACAAAGAATGAGCTTAAGGCCATTCGGCTGAATTTGGGGAAGCCTAAGCTCATAAGCCCGCATAATACGAGTCACGGGCTCAGGGACGGGAAGATTGAAGCCTGACTTGAAGTAGTCTTCATAGACTGCTTCATAGTTCCTCGGGGGATCATAAGCTGTCTGACCCGGTAAAGGAAGAAGAGGTTGAAAACGATTCCTATCGACTTTATAATATTTACAAATCCTCTCCAGGTCGGCCTCAGTTAGGGTTGACTCTGTTTCCTGAACCATGGGGGATGGCCGACCCCTTTCGATAACCCCAGAAGAATGAGAAGGGCCCCTTGCCGGGGCTGAAGGATTAACAGACGCCGGAGTGGGGGCAGCCCTCACAGGCTCCGGCGAGGAGCTAATCACAGTCAGGGCTCTGCTGGACTGAGCAGAGTCCCTGGTGAACTGAACAAGAGCACCGATGGGCAGTTCATCGGCGGAAGAAGATCTGCCAGAGGGAGACGGAGAAGCAATGTCTTCTCCACTCCCGGCAGCGTAAGAACCGCCCTCAGAAAGATTTTGTGAATCGAGAGAAGAATAAGACATTATGAAGACGAAAGAAGAACTTACAGAGTTTTTGGAGGAAAAAGGACACCGGAAGAAGGTGGAATGAAAGCTGACAAAGGCCGAAATTCGCCGGAAAATACAGAGCTCGCCGGAGAAGAAAGAAGAGGCCGGAATGAAAGTTGGAAGCAGATAAAGAGTGAAAACGTTCTGGGCGAAGTCAATTTATAGGGCTTCATCTCGGCAGCCCAAAGGTCGCCTGAAATAAATGGTCCTCGACCCATGAAGCGGCGGAATCCAAAAAGCTGCACAATTAATGCCTCGTGTCCCGCGCAAACAGTAAATGCCTGGGCTGAACCAATCCTAGATGGACACGTGCCAAAACTGAAAACGTATCGGAGAATCTGGTCAGAATCCCAACTGATTTCGGCTAAGCGTAATCATTACCCCTTCGTATTCTGCGCTCAAATAAGTACAAAAGGTGATGTGATCAGAACTCAGTTCATCATTAAGAAAAGTACAGCACGAAAAAGATCTGAACAGATTAGCTCGCCTTCTCAGGTCAGATCGGCCAAGCTAAATCTGGGGGGCAAGTGATGAGCCAGAAAATACTCCCCGTTAGTCAACAGCGGTCAACGCCACAACAAGGTCATTGAAATGGCCAAGTACGCTGGGTCGGCCCGGAGGTCGACCCGGCCATATGCAGATCATAGTCCATCTCGGACACTGGGGACCACTACGATAACTCGGCACTGAGGCCCTAATGTCAGAAGGTTGAGGATTTCATCTCGGCTGTAAGGCTCTCCTTTCATCTCGGCCACACGGGTTTAGTTCCCATTGCCTAACACAGGCCCATAGGGTCACATCTCGGCCCCCGGTTCCATCCCGGTCACAAGATGATTCTCGGTCTCAGATCCGTTCTATTTATCGATCTCGGGACAACCTTGTGACATCAGCTACGAGCATCCCGAGCAGACCCACTGGCCTTCCGAGGTCGGTCACTTTCATCTCGGCATGCTGACCCCACATCATCAGCCATCTCGGGCACTCCTGAGTGCTTCTAGAAGATTTCATCTCGGTTCTAGGAGTTTACCCCAGGTAATTCTACCAGGTGAAACTCCCAGCCAGATGTCCCAAGCTAGCTTATTCAGTTCAGCACTGAGCCACGTGGCGAGCATGCAAGAGCGAGAGTCATCCGACTGACCTCCTTGCCTGTCACGATATCTGAGCTCTGCCCATGCATTGGCCCAAGCCGCCATATAAAAAGGCCGAGCAGCAGGAGAGAGGGGAGGGAACAACAAACTCTGAAAAACTACACGCCAGTAACTCATCTTCTCCACAGTGAAAACGCAGGTTTTACAGAAAATCTCAATTTACTTAACCTTCACCATATATAAACCTCTCCATAAAAATGGCACAAACTGACTTGAGCGTCGGAGGGTATTACCCGGGGCCATAGATCTCGGGTCCCCTGACCCTTTTTTCTTTGTGCAGGTCAGCAACTCGCTCACTAAAGACAATTGACGGAGTTCTAACGGTACCACATCAAACAACTACTTGGTGATAAACTCAGACATCATCAACAACCTTACCGGTTGCTACAAGGTCGCTCTCAAATCAAATCTCATTAATAACGGTATTAAATAAGTTTATCTAGAATTCAAACCTCACAGTGTTAACATTTTAGAATCTACTGAGAACTCGAGTCTAGAATTTGTTATTATAAATCTAATTATACTAATTGTCAAATTTTTAGTTTTGTCATTGTTCGTTTGAAAATAATTAAACTAAGTTTACTTTATTATTTTAAAATTATACTCGTTTTTTTTCTTTCCTATGCAGGAGGGTGTTACAAATTACTTGATAGGGTTGTTTAAGGGTTTTTGTTCAAAAAAAAATAACAATAATAATATATCCATTCAAATTATCAATTCCGTTAGGTTATTTTTTTTTATTTTGACGCCTCTTTATCGTTAAAAATTGTTACTCCTCATTATCCAAGTCCCCGCATTGCCTTTTTGGGCGGCAAACTTTACACTTTTTTTATTCCCTCGTTTGACTTTTAAATAAACTCAAATCTAAAGTAATTCTGTCAAAACTAGGCCAAAGAGCCCATCCATCTCAAACTATTTTAACACAAAAGTTTTAGTTTTAAAAGTATTTCTGAAGTGATCTGGTTTCTCTCCGGATCCTACGTAAATGTAAGAGTTTTATACATCGGGAACGCCTTTATTATTTCTTGTAAGCTTTTGATGCTAGTTGATTTCAAGAAAAAAAAAATTTACAACACGTTGTTCAGACCATTGGATTTTATATGTAATATTGTGCATATAGTTATATTCCATTTAATTTATTGAACAAAGATATGGTTGTTAATTTTATCTATAAAAAAAATATAGTTGTTAATCAACTCAGTCAGTTCTCACATGTCTTCAAAAAGGGATGGGATCGCTATCTACTCTGCTTCTCCTAATTACAATTAGTACCAAGAAGTAAGTAGTACATTTGCATTTTTTTGATACAAATCTTACAAATAAGAAAACAACAACATTACCCATTGTCTTAGAAGATCCCGCCTATAGAAGGGTATGGGGGTTGGATGTACAACCATACACATGTGTTAGAAACACAGAGAAATTGTTTCCTGATGATCCATAATGAGAATTGTGTCAAGTTGTATTGATAAATTGATACTTCACAATATAAAAAGCGCAGCCAATTTACTCAGTCATTTTGATTTATTTTACTCAGTCATTTTGCATTATTCTATCATATTTCAAAGTCAATGAACAGTGTGACTTTGACTCCATTAGAAATGGAAACAAATCTTACAAATAGAATAAATTTGTAAAGTCGGATCCAACACATTTTAATATTTTACCCTGATTTAAAACTTTACTTAACCCATCAAGGATTTTATGATGCCTGTAATGACATTAAACCGATTTTGTTTACGGTTACATTTTATATTAATTATTATTAATAAAGATTAGTATGTAAATATTCTAGATTTGGGATATCTGTTTATGACATACGCAAGAAGCCAATTCAGTGGGACGAGACAATGTAGAAGTTCTCAGATATAGTGTCTGGCATACACCCTTTATATCTATCATTTTCTTATCATATTATATACACAGAATTTATACATACCACTAATTTTATGCAAATTTTTTTTTATAAACTTACTAAACACGCAAATTTTTTTCATTTCTAATGGAGTGAAAGAAACACTATTCTTTGACTTTGAGTATGATAAAATAAAGTAAAATGACTCAATAAATTGGCTACGCTTCTTATATTGTAAAGTATCAGTTAATGACACATCTTGACCCAATTTCCATATGGATCATCGGGAAACAATCTTTGTATGTTTTTAACACATGGGTGTGGTTACGTACATCCGACCCTCCCATACCCTGCCATAGGTAGGAGCCTCTAAGACAATAGCGTAATGTTGTTGTTGTTACTAACTAGGCAAATACACTTAGAGGTGTTAACGAACCGAGCCGAATAGGCTTTGGAATTCGGATTTGTTTAGCTAAATGAACTATTCAACTCGATTCGTTTAGCTAAACGAGTTTTAAAATTGGTTCGAATTCGGCTTGATAACACCATAACTATTTAAACGAGCCAAACAGTTTGGCTCGTTTAACTAAACAAACCTAAATAGGTGTTCGAATTCGACTCGTTTAAGTAAAATTAACGAACAAGCTCGAACCGAATACGGATCGAACTCGAACAGTTTGCGAACCGTTCGGTTCGCTTAACCGCCCTAAATACACTTGGCAACCTGCAGTGGTGTAAGCGGTGGTATAAAATGGTAATGAGTGTTATCCTATAACAAATAAAAAAAAAAAAAAGGTGATGTTTGTCAAGTTTGTTAGATAAAATATTTTGTCTAACTTATAGCCGAACAACCAATCACGGGTTAAAGCAAAATGTAAACATCTACGACTATGAAGCTTAACATACCCGCCTCAGAAAGTGACAAAAGATAACAACAGCCACAAAACAAAAAACAATGGTCCCAAATACAAGATGTACCCATAATAACATCCACTCTCTAGTTCTAGTACATCGGGCCTGACCAGTAGAGGCCTCATATGAGACAAAATATGAGGTCTCTAATTACGCGACGACACGTGTACAAAACGGGTTCAGCTATTTACTTTTTTTATTTAAAAAAAATGTCATTTTGTACACGTGGTGTCGCGTAATTGGAGGTCTCATATTTTTACTCATATGAGGTATGATCTCAACCGCTAGTAAATCTAATGAGTTGCAAAAATCGTACAAAAGTATCATGTGGTAGTGAATTCATTTGGCTTGGCTGCCCAAAATGCCAACTTAGTGAAAAAATTGGATGGTAGAGGGAGACTGGTAGGCCTACCAAATATTGGAGATGTTTATTTATCATGGTGTTTGTCCCTTTCTTAATGATGACTCCAACATGGGTTAATGAATATAGTTTGTTACAGTTTTGATAGGTCGAAGGCCTAGTTTTCGAGGAGACATATTGTTTGGGTCACTGCGTAAGTCCTCATCCAACATAGAAGACCGTTGAATTCCTGCTTTGCATCCTCCACTATATTTCTTGGAGCTGAGATGGTGGAGACCCTCAGGGTCAGGGAATGACCTTTTTGCTCCAACATAGTTTTAATTGATAATAATTAAAAAAGCAAACTATTTTGATTAATATTTGTGTGATACTTTTAGTTGATTAATTAATATAAACGAATAACATGAGATTTTTATCCTAAATAAAAGCAAATATGACTCAAACTACCAATCTAAAAAATCGTAAACTATCTTGAAGGCGTGCTACATTTTTCTCTTTCTGATTGACGATTGAATATTTAGCCATATATGACTTTTATTGGTTCCTTTTGGCCTAAAACAGAACTCCCGAAAAACAAGTCTTCCATCCAGAGTTAATATATCTATAACGACTTCTACCAGTCTAATCTATATATACAAATAAGTGTATCCATATCAACAATAACGTATAGTGCTCAGTTGTGATCAAGAATGAAAACAATATATTAAAATGTTGAAAATGTCATTTTAATATGACAATCATTTTACTTGCTCGGCTTTTGGTAAGTTACTAGATAGGTAGAGTCACTAGACCACTCTAATGTAGCGCAACAACTTATGCCAAGATCGTGATTCATTAGGTCATGGATGACCAAAAGATTCTGCCTCAACCGTCTAGATTAAAGTCTACAGCTATACATATACATACACACACATATATATATATACACACACACACACACACATATCTATATGTATATATATGTGTGTGTACATATGTATGTATGTGTAGTGCGCATTATTATGGGTCATCGAGAAACAACCTATGTGTGCTTCTATTATATGGGTATGGTTGCGTACATCTGACCCCTCCATATCCCGTCATAGGCGGGAGCGTCTAAGACAATAGGGTAATGTTGTTGTATTAGTTTTTCTAACTTCTAAATCTCACTCAAACTAATAAATAATTGATCTCACTCAAGTATTATAACTACTTAGTTTTCGAAATTATAAATCTTATATACGCAGTAAATTACGTTCTGGCATATTAGATGATGATTTTCTCAATTAATATAATACAATCTTAAAGGCCAAGTATAATAAAGCTTTCTACTCCATCTATCAATCATTCTATAAGTCAAATATTAGAAGACGTAACAAGGATTTCATTTAGGTTACTTTATTTTCAAGTTGGTTACTATACACTTAAAATGCTTAATCTAATCACGATATATATTAGGTTTCCATGTGCTTAATTTTGTGCCTTTTTTTTTCTTATTGTGTTCCCATGTTTGGTTTACACGAAAATCTGTTCGTTTGGATGATTCAATTTGAATTTGTTTAACTAGAAAAGATCAATTTAAATCGAGTTAAATCTTTTATGATATAGTCTGATAAGATATGGTTTACATTGGATTTGATCTTATCTGATTATTAATAATTGAATTGATCACGTCAGATCAAATCAAATAAAGATTCAAACATGAACAGCATAAAACGCGTTTTTATGCTTAAAAATTATTTAGTTTGGTAACGTTTTTTATTTTTTTCTTTTTAGAAAAAAATTGTACAAGATATTCAAACTCAAATCCTTAAGATCTGAGAAATGTTGCACAACCCCTAAACCTAAATGTTTTTCACTTTAATTTGGTAACTTGTCAACTTTGAAAAATATAAGAAAACATATTCCGTGAAAAGTTACCCAAAAAAACAAAAGAAAAGAAAGATTCATGAACTGCATTGCATAGGAACCTCAAGGGAAAGTACATGGATTTTTTTTTATTTACATAGGAAATTGAAGAATAAGTACAACATAAATTTTCAAAACTAAGGGATACTCGTGAGACATCAAAAAAACGTCACTTCGAGAGTTTCAGGTTTATTTTTTAAGAATAATACTGCCAGTGGCGGACGCAGGGCTAATTTTTTGGGGGAGGCAAAATTCACACTATGAAATCACCGTCCAGTTTTTCGGACTCAATATACATTCCATCGAAAATCCGGCAAAAACTCTCTTACAATATAGATATATGCAAATATTATAACATAAAATCTAAACCAACACATCCACTAATCAAAATGCAACAATAATAAGCAACCATCAACAATATCCAACAAAAGTTATTCATAAGCAACATTAACAAGCAGCAATATCCAACAAAAGTTATTAATTTAACGCTCGACATACCTTTTATTTACGAAATGAAGGACGACCAGCAGAAGGGATTATCGGTGGCCGCAAATTCTGAAATTGTTACATAATGTTTTCATTTGAAATGGTTCCAAAAACTTCCTTCTCGAAGTAACACAGTAAACAGTCCGATAGTAAGTTGTCTCCCAATCGGTTGCGCTAGTCAGTCTTTATTATATTCATCGCAGAAAAACTTCTTTCCACACTCGCTGTTCCGACATGTAAGATCAGTTCTAACTCGATGAGCCGATATATTAAAGGAAAATAATTGTGATAATTCAACTCCACCATCTTCTTTACAAGAACTCCAAGATTAATATTATGAGAGAATACTTCATTTGATTTCATATCACCAATGTAACTTTTAAGTTCATGGTTGAGCTCAATTCGATCATTGGTAGTAAAATCGTCTGGATATAACTCAACAAGGTGTAGCAATTGACTATGATCAAAATTTGCAAAAGAATTGGAAGGATCAAGGCACATCACACATCTAAGTAAATGTGCTGGCTTCGGTGAAGTGTGTATCCATTTCCGTAGCAATGATGTCAATTACCTAGTAACACACATATATCACATATCATGAGATAGTTTTGGGATTAAAAAACAGATACTTTAAATTTAGATAATCAAAAATACAACTGCATCTACCTACCAACTAAATTTTTTCTCCGAGTTGGGGGGACGGCTGCCCCCCGTGCCTCCCCTTGTGAACGCCCCTGAATACTGCGTATATCAAATCGTGAAACGATCCGTTCTTTTATCGAATACTATGTAAACATGGTAGTCTAGTACACAAAGAATATCTATTTTTTTTTTATAGAATTATTACCTATCTCGGCTTCTTGTTTGCATTCCCCCTCCCCCTAAAATTTTAGGTACTTTTCCCTTGTTTTCCTTTTTCTTTCTTTCTTTTTTTTTTCCCCTTTCCCCCCTCTTTCGCTTCTCAACGTATCTTTCTTGATTTTCATAAAGAGCTCTTTCTTGATAAAGAATTATGTACAAATATATGGGTGTGTGTAAAATCTGTAATTTTTTTTTGCCATGGAAAAGATCATTTTATTAAGCAAAACAAAGTCTAAAAGACTCTACATCAGATTACTACATCTATTGTGTCTATGGACACCAACTCCTATACATAATTACAAAGTTAACTTAGTTGCCATGCAATCCGAATGTTACGTATTCTATCGTAAATACCATGTATGACAACGGATGCCCTTGGTCTATTAAACCCTTCTTAAGGTATAAAACCATGCACTTTTGTTATAAAACAAAGTTGCTTTGCAACTTAAAAAAGGTTTAAAAGATATTGCTTTAGGAAAAGATCCCATTTGGTAAAGTATGCATTCAAATAAATTATAAGGTAGAAACATAAGAGATGGTTTAAAGTTTAGGATTCAAATGATCAAAGAACAATTTGACCAATAATCATATAAATAAGTTTAAAGTTATAGATGGATCCAGTTCAAAAATATTACAGATGTGATGCACTTCTATATACCCTTAATTCAAAACAAAACTTTAAACTTAACACGTTAATCAAATCAGAGTTAAAATTTATTCAAATTATTGGCACTTAAGTGGGTTGGACGAAGAAGCCAAATACATCGGCACCGGCACCGGCACCGGCACGAAACATGCTCTGTCCTGAAGTCAAACGATACATGTATTTTGCCAATGGACTTTTGGTCTTCTTCTACCGTATGACTTAATAGACCATGCTTTTGCAGCGTGGGACTTTAACTTAGATTTGGTTGAGTCTTATATATTTTACTCTAAATAGCAATTGATCGACACAGTTTGACGCAATTTTCATTACGGATATGGTTGCATACATCCGACTCCTCCATACAGACAGAAGCCTATAAGGCAATATTGTTGTATACATTTTACTACTCCAATGTATGACTCTTCAAAACTATATGTTATAACCATTTTATTGCAATATTTTCTCTCTCATACATACATGCATACATACATATGAATCAAAACGTACATGCATGTGAATCTAGGAAGATCAATTCTAATGGAAGATAAACTAGTTGGTCTTGTAACTCTTTTTTTTTTTAATAAAAGAATGGGAAATGGATATGTCAAAACTAATGGGCTTATCAAAAGATAAATTTGATTGACTTTTGTATAGGCATAAGATATGGACTTCATAGTAAAAGGTTTTGCTGAAGACCTTTAGACCTTTTCAATTGCAGATTGTTAGTTAACTTTATTCTATTCTATTTTCCTTCCACTAATAAAGACAGTTTTGTCCAAATTGTAATAAAATAAAATTTTGAAATAGGTGCAATATTCAGAAAGCTACACATTGGATGACTAAATCACGTAGTACTGTGACTTCATCGGCTTGTTTCTAGTCTATAGCTCGTGCAACGATTACCAGTTTCTTCAATACTAAAGAAAATATATACCACGGTATATCTTAAAGACGATTTCATAAAAGGAAAAATCTATCTTTCTTCAACGGACAAAATTTCTCCACATATCTGCACAAATACATCACACAATTTGTGTGTGTGTCTATATATAGAGAGAGACATCACACACGTATTTGTGGGGTGAGATCTGAGGAGGTTGGAAAGCGGTTGGGATCACAGGAGGTAAGAAATGAGGTAAAAAATGAGGCCTCCAATCACGCGCTGCCACGTGTAAAAGTAACTATTTTTTAAAAACAAAAAAAATTTAAACTTCTTCCACTTTTGTACACATGACAACCTGTGATTGGAGGCCTCATTTTTTACCTCATTTCTTACCTCCTGTGATCCCAACCGGTTGGAAAGGAGGCAAAATATGAGGCCTCCAATCACGTCCCGCCACGTGTAAAAAAACATTGTCAATGGTCCCACCACATTCAAATTTTTTTTTTTAAAAAAAAGACACTTTTTTACACGTGGCGGGACGTGATTGGAGACCTCATATTTTGCCTCCTTTCCAACCTCCTCTGATCTCACCCGCGTATTTGTGCGTTAATTAGAGGTAGGTCAGTTTGACTTTGCGGATTGAATAGTTGGGCAGAGACAAGGATGCTAGACTAAGAAAGGATAGCACAGGACTTGAAAAGCTTGTCTCTTGATTAGTTAAGTGTAAACTATGGTGTTTGGTTGGGAGGTTTAGGAATAAGGGAATGATTTTGGAGGAATCTAAACTCATTGGAAGTTGTTTGTTTGAGAAAATTGGAGGTATGAGTTTCAATTTGATATCCAAGTATTTGGTAATGGATATCGTTTTTTGATATACTAGCCCCCTGTCTATCAATATGGGAGAATTAGAGGGAATGAGGGATATGGCCGGTCAACGATGCCGGTCCATCGCTGTCGGCCGATCACTATTCCGACTGGTCAAATTTTTCCGGCCGCCCACGTTTGATACACATTTCAATTCCGATACGTTACAAACACCATCAATGTCTACTTCAATACCAAACAACTATCACTTTTAGCCCCAAATTCATATACTACAAACACATACTCTGTCATACCCATTCCGATTCTGATTCTACCCAAGTACATACCAAACGCCAGCTAAGATACAATGTCCAAACGGAAACAAACGAAAATTTGATATGTCTTATACTCAAATCATGTTATTGGACATAACATCTTCAAAATTACAGATCTTCACCTCAATTACTGACATTTTTTTCATAGACGATGTAATGCATGTCATAACATGATGAAGATACATAATATATACATAGAATAAACTATAAATACATGATATACGATACATGCTACATAGAATAAACCATTATCATAAGGTAGAAGAACAAACCACTATAAAAAAACAAAATCTTAGACTTGCTAAGTTTTGAAACGAATACTTTTTGGTCTCCAGAACTGGATTTTCTCCACCAGTTCTCTCTACAATTCTTGGTCTCTAGAGACTGGATTTTCTTCACCAGTTCTCTCTACACGTTCTATCTTCATTTGTTAAATCACATAGTTATATTAAAATTTACATACCGGAAGTGTATTGTTTGTAGGTCATACACACTAACAAGCAATACACTTTCCGATATATATGCCTTCTCTTTTAAAACAATATATACATATATGTCCTAAAATATATGTCTATTTTGACTTTTCAACATAATATAAAATACATTACGTTAAAAAGTCAAAATGATCTTATATTTTGAATATGAGAGGATAACACATAGTTTTATACTTAGAGAGGAGATGTGGACACGATTTGTGAAGAAAATATGATCTATGATCTTTCAGCAATAGCAACTTGAGATATGCCTCATTATATTGGTTACTAATGTTCAGTTGGGAAAATGAATAATTAGTGCTTTATTAAGCTTGTATCAACTATTAGGAAGAAAAGAGGCAAAGTCGAGGGCTATCTTTATTGAATTTTTGCACTCTAAGAAAATAGGAAGTCCCCAGTCTGTTTTCTGAGCTGGTCCAAATAATGCACTTAAATCATAGCCTGGTCATCTCTCTAAGATTTAACATGTACAGTTTCAACATGATTTAGTCAAATATAACGTCTAGAAATATATTTGCCTACAATATGAACGAACCCCATAAAGATCTTTTACTAAATACAACCCTTTCTACCAACGTAATTCTCAAATATTGCATTCCATTTCCAATAGAATCAAAGACACACTCTAACTTTAGAATATGATAAAATAAAACAAAATGGTTCACTAAATTGGCTGCGCTTCTTATATTGTACAGTATTAGCTGATCGACACAGTCTGACGCAATTTTCATTATGTGTCATCGAGAAAAAACATCTATGTGTTTCTGACACATGTGTCGTTACGTACATCCAACCCTCCATACCCCGCCATAGGCTGGAGCCTCCAAGATTCAAAGGGGTAATGTTGTTGCTGTTGTATCTGTCGCATACACACAAGCGCGCACACAATATTTATAATCCACAACAAAATTATGTATTTTTTATTTATTTTTTTTAAAAAAAAAACAACTATAGCTGCTGGATAAGCATAATTGCAATCAATTAATCAATCTTATGACTATTTCAGGCAAACCAAAGAGCCAAACAAGATAGATAGATAAACAAGCAAACATAAAAGGCATATCGTATTCTTGAACACTGAAGCCATAAAAAGGATCGTCCATGCAGACAGACTTTTCAATAAAACTGTGGCGTCAAGAATTCAAACAAACTGCAGCTTGACAATTGGGGCAAAGAGAATTTGATCAGGTATAGATCCTCCAGACAGATTTTGGCACAAAAAGTAAAACAAACTTGGAATTTCCCTAAGCATCCATGGCACTGAACTTTTCGTCCCTAGACTTGCCTTTGCGGTTCCATACTGGGGTGCTCTCGATAAGCTTATGTGGTACAAGTCGTTTTTCTCGCTTGGTGAGCTTCCGGAAGTTGCTGACTTTCAACTTAGCGATCTCTGCCTCCTCCTCCGGTGTTATCTCCCTGAGTACCACAGTCAGTCTACATTCTGGTTTATGTATAATACCGGACCGACCTTTAGCATGGTAGGACACTCTTTTTTGAAAGAACCCCTTTCCTACAAACGCCTCAGCTGCAGAAAATGAAGTGCTCTACGTAAAACATTGGGTAACAATGACACATACATATCAGAGTATGTGATGCAGTTGTTTACCTACAAGAAGACGATCTGGGTCAAATCCATAATTATGAGTGGCATTTGCACGTGCAGAGTGTATAACCTGCAGAATGCAAAGATAATATTGAGGAAGTTAAGACTATGGATGAAATCAGTTAGGTCCTTGGTTGTTTTTTGTAACATTACAAAAGCAAACAAGGATGTCAGACATATGAAAATACGAACACCTGCAATCCAACAATTATTCTCCAAAGGCCATGCAGCAAACAATGTAATTGTCACACCAAATGGAAATGACTTCCCAACTGAAAATGCAGCAAAGATTAACGACAAAACATCTTGGAGAAATATCTGTATCCTTTCTTGCTGTTTACTGGCACTTGCTCACTTCGCTAGTCAAAGTGGTGCTTTATGTCCTCTCTTCTTATCTATGAACCTAGATATATATAGGCTTAGATACATGAATAGAGTTGGTTATAATCCTTCTTTAGTAGCAGCAGATCATCCCGAAGATGTTTGACATACTTGTACGTGGAAAGGTATATAAGCATTACCATCAGAGATTTCACACAGGCTGGAAGTATTGCTAAAGGAATAAGATTAATCCCTAGGCGAATTCAAAAGAGGAGAACAACTTGGCAGAAATGGTCACCAAGCATACCCTAATTAATAGGTTTGGATGTCAAGGAGGAGCTGATGGCTTCAACAAATTACACTCACAACACACCATTTCAAGCAGATCAGTGTGTAATTCATTGACTAGCACTTTTTGCAACTGTTTCACCAGCACCGAAGAGAGTTTGGACCCAATGCAGCGGTATGATTTGTGGTCGAGAAGCCTGAGATTTGGTGTGTATTTGGCACTTCCTCACAAGATCCTATCTTTCGGTGGCCAAAGAAGAACAAAGAATGGAGTGGGAGAGCATTGGGTTGTCGAGAATGGAACAGATGTTTTTTGCAAAATGATAAAATGTGTATTTGGGATTTTCAAGTAATTATTCTTGGTCGCTATAGATTAAGTTTATATATTATCCGGTGCTACAAGCTAATCACACACACACACACACACACACACACACACACACACACACACACACACACACACACACACACACACACACACACACCCCCCTGTTTCACCAGCACCGAAGAGAGTTTGGACCCAATGCAGCGGTATGATTTGTGGTCGAGAAGCCTGAGATTTGGTGTGTATTTGGCACTTCCTCACAAGATCCTATCTTTCGGTGGCCAAAGAAGAACAAAGAATGGAGTGGGAGAGCATTGGGTTGTCGAGAATGGAACAGATGTTTTTTGCAAAGTGATAAAATGTGTATTTAGGATTTTCAAGTAATTATTCTTGGTCGCTATAGATTAAGTTTATATATTATCCGGTGCTACAAGCTAATCTCTCTCTCACACACACACACACACACCTGTTTCACCAGCACCGAAGAGAGTTTGGACCCAATGCAGCGGTATGATTTGTGGTCGAGAAGCCTGAGATTTGGTGTGTATTTGGCACTTCCTCACAAGATCCTATCTTTCGGTGGCCAAAGAAGAACAAAGAATGGAGTGGGAGAGCATTGGGTTGTCGAGAATGGAACAGATGTTTTTTGCAAAATGATAAAATGTGTATTTGGGATTTTCAAGTAATTATTCTTGGTCGCTATAGATTAAGTTTATATATTATCCGGTGCTACAAGCTAATCTCACACACACACACACACACACCTGTTTCACCAGCACCGAAGAGAGTTTGGACCCAATGCAGCGGTATGATTTGTGGTCGAGAAGCCTGAGATTTGGTGTGTATTTGGCACTTCCTCACAAGATCCTATCTTTCGGTGGCCAATGAAGAACAAAGAATGGAGTGGGAGAGCATTGGGTTGTCGAGAATGGAACAGATGTTTTTTGCAAAATGATAAAATGTGTATTTGGGATTTTCAAGTAATTATTATTGGTCGCTATAGATTAAGTTTATATATTATCCGGTGTCACACACACACACGCACACACACGAAAGGTATTTAGTCATTCTATTTCCCTTGAATTAGTCATAGACAAAAGAATAACCAACAAATTGTGATTTAGCTCATAAGCAGGCTCTAATAAGTCACTATCACAGCCATAACAGATTTGGGGTCTTATTAAGAGTTAAGACATAAATCCCAGGCGGCATAAAGTAACCAACTCGTTTCAGGAATCTGACAAAAATCTGTGCACAAACTCATGAGGGCAGGACAAGCTCTTCATTCTGAACAAAAGACTAAACGATCCTAATGAAGATACATTACCCACCACAACGACTGTATCATGTCGCCGATTGAGGAACCAACTGGACCTTATCTCTAGTCTTTAAATAAACAAAATACAAAGTCTGAACAGCCATGTCACCTGATAGACAGTTTTAGAAGCCCGCTTTACAGTTACTTGCAGCTGCAATAAAGCATCTTCAACACGCATCCCACGAACCAATGCAGCCACCAGGTTCACCTTCTTGGGACTCTGAAAGCAAATCTAAAATTACTTTGCATGCAAACAAGGTAGGAAAGAAAGATGAAGTAGCGAAATTATTATATGAGAGCAAAACATTCATACAGACACAAGCATATTCCACATATGGCTACGCATGATAAAAGGTATGGAAAACAAGTCCATGCCATCATTTATCTCGAATCTGGATGAAATACATACATACACACACATGTGTATGTGTGTGTGTATCATACTAAGTGACTTGCCTGCTTCAAATGAGACTTGATTAGGAAAACTCACTCTCTCTCTCTCTCTCTCTCTCTCTCTCTCTCTCTCTCTCTCTCTGTGCTAAGGGAGAGAAAGGGCCAGGAGATTTGGGTTCTAGGATTATAGAGAAAGATACAAGACACCTAACAAATAAGAGAAAGTGGAAAACCAAGACAAAATAGAGACTGAAAATAAAAAGAGAACAAATCACTGCAACACGAGGAAGTTCCTCAATTCTCCCTTTTAATCTATTATTTTCTCTTGACAGTTGACAGAACCTCCCATTAGATTAGCCAGTTATAATTTTTATTCACAAAAGTCGCCTCTCCTATTCGACCAACCATAGATGAAATATCATACGATATTGACAGTGAGAAAAAAAAAAAGACCACTGGTACTAAGTCACTCAAACATCCTTAAAGGCTGACTTACTGAAGGCAAAATTGTATCTTCATTAACTCATGGCCTACCGCAAGGATTGAATTGTTTAAAGGAATAGTTGTCTGAAATATCAAGCACACCGAGATCCAGAGGACACGAGTCAACATCATAACACTAACACAAAAGTTTCAAAACAAACTTTGTTTGAAATCGACTTCGGTATATGCTAGCTGAGTGAAAAATTACAGGACACGGGCAAAATTTCTGCAACTTGCTGGCAAGGATAGTAGGAAAGACTTGTACACATAATGCATGTCAGTTCAAATATAACAGCATATCTGGCTAGATGATTCAGCATGCTGTGAAATTCCTGGGTATTGAACAAAATGGCAACTTGTTACGGGGGTAATCAGCATACCTGCTTTATTCCCTTTAGAATTGCTTGTACTTTTGCAGGTTTAGAAACTGCTTTCACATTTTCTGTTGTCCCACTGTTCAATGCTAAAGCAGGAGTAAGGGGAGAAGAAATAGGTGCTGCATCCGAGGAGTCTGCAAGTAATGTCCTTGAACTGGTAAACCCCTGCAAGAGAAATGCTCAGTCTTCTGATGTAAAAGAACCACGAAAAGAGTAACCCACAAGCCCCTGAATTCATGAGATTGAAGGATCCGGCACAAAAATACTACTGTAGGCCAACCGAAGACACATCTCACATGTAGAGTTTTGTCTTCAGTCTGTCAGCTGAATAAAGCAGACTAAAGTGACTGTTTATGCATTTAAACGAAGTCTTTCGGTCCCAATATCTCAACAAAGGTAACCGAGAATAACATATCTAATTGCGGTTTCTCATCTTTTTAGTTTCCAACCCCCCACCCTTCTCTCACCTTCCCATTAACATTCTAATTCCTCTGCCAACCAAAAGGCTCCTGCAAAAAGAAAAGAATCCAAAGTAATGTTTCCCAACAAAAATAAGAACAAGAGCTAAGCTTTACCTGTTGCTGCAAACATCGGCTGAAGGGTCCTGGTGCACTGATAAAATGTGAGTTCCATAAAGTTTGAAAGCTAGGGACCTCACCTGCAAATTGATTCTTATCAGTCAACTAGCTTTTACCGTTCTGGTTAAAACCCTTTGAGATTTTCACAATTCATTTTACATCTCCCCAATCATCCTAAACAGCCCAACAAAGAGTCACTTATATCAGAACAGGTCTACGATTACCTACCCAGTAAAGGTGTAGCCTTTGAATGATAAGATGAGCTAAAGGGAGCTATGAAACCACGGTTACATCTTTTTACGGCTTGATTCTGTAAGCTCTGCAAAAGGCATCGCCATCCCACCATGACTAAACCTCCAAGGATACGAAATTCAAAACCTATCTGAGATTATGATAGCATCCTTCAAAGAAAAAGAAAATGTTTATCTAAATAATCTAAAAATAGACCCAAACAACGGGTTGAATAAATAGACACAATGAGTACAAACTGGAAAGAGCAAATCGATCTGTTACCTAGGAAAACATTCAGGTGTAAACTCTAAAGCAAAAGACTTGCGATCAGCTGCTGCTATATGAGAAGGTTTCCGGCAAATGCGAAGCGGCCGTCAAATGTAAAGCACCGAGATGGCTTTCGGAACAGGAAAGGTTTTTTCTTTATTTTTAATCTTTTACATATTTTTTGACGGGAGGAGGAAAGGGGTTTAAGGAATGGGTGAGATTAAGTCGTTCTATGCGTCGGATCTAATCTTTTTTTTGATGAGTAATTTTATTGTGATTATATCAAATACTGACATAATAAAATGATGACAAATAAATTTTATCTACATATAAACAAGAACAAGAGATGATTAGCCAAAACAAGGGACTCATAAATATTCTATACATTTTATTGGTCATAGATCAACTAATCATACTAAGTCGATTTAATTTGGTTAAATTTTGTTTCATTAGTTAAACTCGATAAAATTTGATATCGAATTTTGATCCATTTAAACATTTTACATTTCATAAGTTCCACCATCAGCAACTGCTGTATAAACAATGATGAAACAAGCAAACTAATTCTATAGCTTTCTTCCAAGTTCCACGCACAAGACTGTGCTTGACTCTTTATAACGAACCGAACCGAATCGAATACTAGGTTTTTGAATTTAAATGTATTTAGCTAAACGAATTGTTTGGCTCGGTTTGTTTAAAAAAGCTTTAAAATCAGTTTGAGTTCGGTTCGATAACACTATAAATGTTTAAACGAGTCAACAGTCGCGAACAATTCAGCGTATTTAACTAAACGAACCCAAATAGATGTTCGAATTTGGCTCGTTTAAGTAAAATTAATGAACGAACTCGAACAGATCGCGAACTGTTCGGTTCGATTAACACCCCTAATTCCTTCCCCTTCTTTTTTATTCTTCAGATAAATCGTCCCATTTCTCATTTTAAACAAATTTAACATCAATGTACTTTAGGTATTAATAGAAATATATAGGAATAAATGGCAATAAAGGTATTTCTCCTCAAGAGAAAAAAACAATCATAGACAAATAATTGGTAAATGAAATTTTTTACATTTTAACCAAAAAATAATTAGAACCATATGAAAATATTTCATCGGATGAGAAACAAATCAAAAAACGAGACAAATGATCATGTGACTCCCCTTCCCTTCAAAGCTCCAACCCCAATTCACTTTTTCTTTTCTCTTTTCTTAATAATGAAGATATAATACTTTCTACTTTATTTGTTTGTGCTACTTAAGAAAAGAATATGGCTACCCAGAAGCCAACCCATTTGCTTTTCTTGGAACAAAAGGCCATACATTGGCCTTGAGGGCCTTTATTGTCTTAGCTTCAAAGAGCATTGTGGAGGATGCAAATGAGGAGTCAAGCGGCCTCTTAGGTTGGATGATGACTTACGCATTGACCCACACAAGATGTCTCCTCGCAAACCAGGCCGAAGTGGAATAGTCACACTATGCATATCTCTAGAATCGTACTCTTGACCTCTTCAAGCAAATCTAAACCCCTCATTTGCTTTTCTTGTCTGTCTATATGTGCACAGAAGGTGACAAATTGCCATCTCATTTCCTCCTTGGGAGGTATATTAGACTGCAGTTCATAAAAAATGGCATCAGTCAATCCACATTATGAAGGAGATCCTGCAGCTATAGAAGAGTATAAGGTAAATAAGATCATTATTATTATTTTTTTTACTTTGAATGTCATACACATACTATTCCAGCCTTGGAACGAGCAATTTACGTACTCTTTAATTAATTTTATAAGTTGTTTTGTCCGTTGAGTCATTCAAATTTTTAAGTTTTTATAGTGCAGTACATTGTCTTGTTACATTTAGATGATTGTATGATTTCTATGAAAATCATGATATTTTAATGTTTACCATACAAGACGAAGTTTGTTTATAATTTTTCTTTCTTCTTTATTTTATACCAAAGGTTTCCATATATTTCTGATGAAGATTTTTGAAGAACAGTTATTTTTACCATATTGGGTGTGATACCTGTGATAAACAAGCAGTTTGTTTTGGATAGGAAAAAGGAAAGGGACTCCTGAAAGTCATGCCCAGAGGTCTCAATATAGCATGGGGAAGGGATTGCCGATATTGGATCTTGCCGAACAAAGAGTGAGTTCTTCCAGCTTTCCTATGCTGTTTTTCTTGCGGTCTCAGATATCCAAATGTTGTATGTTCTGTACATATATTATATCTTTTCCTATTATAGTATATAGGATAGTATCAAAACGTACAATACCAGGATGTTCTGTTACAACAACAACAACATCATTACCTATTTCCTTAGAGGCTTCCGCCTGTGTCGAGATATAGAGGGTCGGATGTACGCAACCATACTCATGTATTAGAAACACACAGAGGCTGTTTTCCGATGAGGCATAATGAAAATTGTGTCAAACTTTGTCGATCAAATGCTACTTCACAATATAAGAAGCGCAGCCAATTTAGTCATATTCCAAAGTCAAAAAAGAGTGTCTTTGACTCCATAGAAAATAAAATAACCGGATGTTCTGTTACTAAAACAATAAATTTTCTAGTTTCTATGCTTCTATAATTTCGTCAGCAGAACCTTGGAAACAATTCCATGATATAGCCTTGGACCAATCTTATCTTGTGTCCTGCTCATATAATATTCAATCTAATACGAGTATGATGTGATGCGGAAATAACAAATCATGAATATTGCCAGATGTATGTTCTCATGATTAAAATCACTATGATCTCAATATATGAACAACAGCGATCGTGGGTGTACATATTTGTGGAAAGCCTAATGTCTCTATATAGTAAACTTAACACATTCAGTTTATACTTTGGATCGTTATAACCTATGATCATTTTGGCTCATCTGGTACAGTAATGTTAGCAGAGTGCTTACTAGACTACATGGTACTTGTGGAGAAACAAAAGTGATACAACATCAACAACAAGTATACCAAGTATATCCCAATAACAACAAAAGCTATCGCCAGTGTCTGGAGAGGATGAGAAACAGTCAAACAATACCTCAATCCTAAGGGATAGAGAGTTTGATTCTAGTGATACCACATCTCTATATTTACCTGCATAGATGATATACTAATAGATATATATTGTGCTAGTGTATTAGTGAAAGAACTTAGTGAACACAAATAGAAAAGTATGTTAACCATTCATCTATAATCAACTTATCCATTACATATATATATACCTAAACCAGTAGGCCCTTGAACAGATTCCACATTAGCCGCAAGACGTTGGTCTCAAACGAGAAAAGTAAATGCTTGAGCTTGAGAAGCTTCTGGTCCACTGGTCCGTAAAACTCACTAGGATAAGCGGTATTATTGAACCAAACAAAACAACAATCAATGGAACCAAAGACGGCTAAAGCCCCTAAACTATAAGATAAGTATGCCTCTCCCGACCATACCAGTGCGCGTCGAGCCCATGCAAAGGGTTTAGTTAAGATATGCCAAATTCCAGCAAGTATACAAATAGAACCTAACCATGCATGTCCTCCGATTATATCTTCTAAATCATCCACACTAACAATATATATATAGACACACACACAAAAGATTCAGTAGTTATATATCCTAAGAAACTAGGATAATTTTGACACTAATGTTACACTTCCATTTCAGCAAAGTGACAGCAGAACTGTTACAAACATGTTGGCTTGAGGTCACTGGCTCAGTAGACTACACCGATCCGAATAAGGACTATGAGGTGAAATTTGATCTATCTTTGAGACCAGATGCATTTGGTTGGGGAGGCTGTCCTGTGTATATTATGGTCAAGAGAGGAAAAGAAGGCAAATTTGTATGTAAGAGGCACCAATTGACTGCATTTGGTGAGTCCAAGTTTGATATATCATGCAAGTTAGTGAAGGATGAGGACAACAAAGATAGAAAGGTGTACTTTAAATTGTATGAGTTCTGGAGTGGCAAATGGAAAGGGGGTCTGCAGATTCATCATGTCATTGTTACAGAAGCTTAGGTGTTGAAATAATTGAGAAGTACACAGTATGTTCCAGTTTTATACAGAGTAATGTTCAAAGTCTTACTATGTTTGGTTCAATGTAATATGATATGAGTATGGTTGCTTACCTCCGACTCCATATCCCGTCATAGGCGGGAGCCTCTATGTCAATACGGTAATGTTGTTGTTGTAAAGTATACCGAAGGTCATCAAACTGTCTCCATAAGAACGCTTTAACCTCTCTTTTATTTTATTTTTTTACCATTTTAACCATTCACGTGTTTTTTTTAGCTACTCATTCGACTTTTTCCGATTGGCAATGAGGTAATATTGTTGTTGAAAAGTATACCGAAGCTCATCAAACTGTCTACATAAGAACGCTTTGACCTCTCTTTTATTTTATTTTTTTAACATTTTAACCATTCACGTGATTTTTTAGCTACTCATTCGACTTTTTCCGCTGGTCCCACAACTAAAAAACATTTCCGATGCATTAGTCTTACATGTTTGCTCAAGGTTCAAAGAGAGGTTGGATCGCTTCACGATCTGATGTAATCAGTCTTACCATACACTTTTTTGTGCAAAAGGCTGTTTCTGCGACTCGAACTCGTCTTCCATGTTTGCTCAAGGTTCAAAGAGAGGTTGGATCGCTTCGCGATCTGATGTAATCAGTCTTCCTACACTTTTTTGTGCAAAAGGCTGTTTCTGCGACTCAAACTCGTCTTCCATGTTTGCTCAAGGTTCAAAGAGAGGTTGGATCGCTTCACAATCTGATGTAATCAGTCTTACCCTACACTTTTTTGTGCAAGAGACTGTTTCTGCGACTCGAACTCGTAATCTCAAGTCACAAAATATCAATCTTACCAGTTGCTTTAAGGCACGTCCTCAACTACCGGGATAAAAGATAATATTGTCTTTTCATGTTTAAATTGTCTTTGTCAATCGACCACAACTTTCCGGTCAACAGCCATCCCACCGCCGCTTCTCTCCACCATATACCCTCTCCATTGCCCCAAAACCTCTCTTCTCAAGTTTTCTCTGCTCCAACCTTTTCCCCACACTCCCGGCAGTAGTCCTCCAAGCTTCTGCATCAAAATACTCCTTCCACCTAGGACTGTTGAACGAACCAAACAGTTCACGAACTGTTCAAGATCAGTTCGTGTTCGGTAATTATTTGTTAACGAACCGAATTTGAACAGGTATTCAGGTTCGTTTAGTTAAACAAGCCAAACTGTTCGCGAACTGTTCGGCTCGTTTAAACAGTTATAAGGTTATCAAGCTGAACTCGAACCAATTTTAAAGTTCGTTTAGCTAAACGAACCGAGCCAAAAAGTTCGTTTAGCTAAATGAATACGAATTCGAAAACCTAGTATTCGGTTCAGCTCGGTTTGTAGACATCCCCTACTTCCACCTAACCTTTCTCCAGCAGTCCTTCCTCCTTTTTACATCAAACTACTCATTCATCAAATTATATATAAACTCAACATTTGCTATTTGGAAGAGGTCTTTGAAGCGTTCTTTTTTTTTTTTCATGTGTAAGCATGCTGCACTTAAATGGGTTAAGTATCCAATTCAACTTGCTCTTTTTATTAGTAAGCATGTTGAGGTGCGTAAATTGGTTAAGTGTCCAATTCAACTTGCTCTATACAAAAATTGGTAACATCAGACTGAAAATGAAAGCAACTTGACAATTTCATAGATGCTCAGAATCCTTTAAGCAAATTCGTGCGGTGGAAACAGTCTTTTATACAAAAAATTACGGTAAGATTGCGTATATCAGATCGAGAAACGATTCGACTTCTCCTCAGACCCTGCACAAACGCAGAAGCCTAATGCACCGGAAATGTCTTTTTAAGTTCGAAATTTGGTCTTTGTGAATAGACCAAACTCTCTTGAGAGGTGTGTACCAATGTTTAAGCCATACATTTGTAGATAAAGCATATTATTAAAAGATTTCCGTTCGTTTTTAAACCAAATCTTTGTATATAGAACATATAAAAGAGGTCGTCTCGTTTTTTCATGTCAATAATTTAGAAAGATTAATTTCAACCAGTCAACCTGAAGATACTCTAAGTAAACAGGGAAAAAATCCAGTTTATGACAAGATGCGTGAGGGAGATTGTTCAGTTATCCAATTTCATTAAAAGGTGGGTTAGTTATACAAAATTTAGTTGTCATATATACATCATTGTGACTATTTGACATATTTCCGGTATACTAAGCAACCGCATTTGTGCAAGGTACGGAGAGAGATCGGATTACTTCACAAGCCAATGTATGAACTTTTGTGTAAGAGGCTGTTTCCGAAACTTTTACATGTTACATTTTCTTCAAAATCTTGTAACACTAATATGTTTGGGTTTGAGTCATCGACTGACTTAAAAAATTACACAATCAACGGCACACGAACTGGTCATGTGATAAGACTTCGGAGTAAGACGGTGCAGGACCAAGTCGTCAGGATTCTAACCTTCGGTCCGTCCTTGTCACATGAGATGAACACAACTAAAGCATTAATGTTTAGTCGATATAAACTGTATTATTAAGTAAACACTTCAAAAATATCATTTATTTTCATTTACGTTTATATCATTCATTAATTAAAGAATAGTTACATATTTAATAGTCAATTTCATGCCACATTAATCTTTTATTAGTTATATGTAAAGAAATGTCTCATATGCTACCTTATACATGTGAGAAGGCCAAACTATCTCACACACATAGCTCAATAACAAAATACGAAATTGTTGTAGTATAAATCAAGATAGATGATCTGTAATATAAGTATTCGAATCATATCGATGTTATAAATTCAATTTCTTTATAGATTTAATGACATAATATAAGTTATCCAGAGCTCTTCACTTAGTTACATCTATTAGTTTTATTGATCCACATGGACTTTACAAGTGATATAGAGAAAGCCTAACTAGCTTATGCTTAAGTCCAACGTCTCTCAGCAGTCAGCACTCGACATTGGTATCAAATAAAGAAAAGTCCAGCCCGTAGCACATGACTCAGTTGGTTTCGGAGAGGCATATTTGTTACAAGGTGCAAAGTTCGAGTCCCGCAGCCTGTATTGTGAGGGTAACATCTTCAGACTCCAATGTGGGGCCTTGAGGGTGGACTCTTTGTAGTTTTGTAGGCAATGTGTCTTGCCCTAGTGAGCTGGTGAGTACCTGATTTATATCCTCCCAACTGTCTCGTTGGGCCGGGGTGTAAGGGGGCCTTAGGGTTGGAGAAATAACCTTTTTGCTACAAAATAAAGAAAAGCCCTCACAGCTGCCAAGCCGTACAAAACTTTATTTTTGTAAGAGTTGTTGGTAATTGTTATCTTTTTTTTAAAAAGAAAATTGCACTAAACATACATAAATATTGAAATTACATATGTTATCCAAATTTAAGAATAGTTTGACAGCCATTATTCAGCTACCGAGACCTGACCTTCTAGAGCAGGTCATCACCTTTTAGAGTGTACAAAGACAAAAATATTCCTCAAGTATGTTTGATAATTGGTATCTCCTTCGCCCTCTATTTAGAAATATATTTTTTTCTCCACAAATTAGAAATAATTACTAATTTGTCCTCATTAATTATGTATATTTTAAAACTAAATTTTATAGTCTAGTGACCTAGACTTAAATGAATAGTCAATCATTTTTTTTGACTATATGTAAGTTTTACATGAACAAAAAATTTGAGGCGGGAGATCATTAAGAAGACGACGACAACAACAACAAAATTACCCATTACCTTAGAGGCTCAGGCGGGATATGGAAAGTCGGATGTACGTAACTATACCCATGTGTTAAAAACACATAGAGGTTGTTTCTCGATGACCCATAGTGATGCGTCAAGCTGTGTCGATCAACTGCTACTTCACAATATAAGAAGCGCAGCCAATTTAGTGAGTCATTTTGCTTTATTCTATCATATTTCAAAGTCAAAGAAGAGTGTGTCTTGATTCTATCGAAAATAGAAACATCATTAAGAAGACAGAGAATATAAAAAGAGGTTTTTTTAACATCATAATATAAAAGAGTTTTATAAGTCCTTTTTCTTGTTGTTTAATGTTATTTTAGTATTCGTGAAGTAGCAGTTGGTGGACCAAGCTTGGCGCATCATTATGGTTATCGAAAATAACCTCTATATGTTTCTAATCCATGGATATGATTGTATACATCCGAGTCTCATATTATGTTATAGATGAGAAAGTTTAAGTCAATATGATAATGTTATTCTTATGGTTATTTATACGGGGAAAACCGTTATTCTTCCGTAAAACAAGAGAGAGTATTTTTCTGTGTCGGGCAGCTGAGAAGGAAATATAAAACACTGACGAAACCGACGAGGCACGATTATCATTTTCCTTTCCTCCGCTCGAAAATTCGGTTGTCTGTTTCTTCTATGCCCGTGTGCTTGCTTATTAAGTCGTTTAATTCAAGAAAAACCCACGTTGTATATCCGCCTTGGTGGCCTCACGTCATCTGATATTGTCTCTTTTATAGCACAGACTTTCTGTTGAGATCCACACACACTTTTGACATCAAGAAGGTGGGACCAGTTCTTCTTCGTGACTTGTGCATGTGAGCTCTCTACTCCAATCAAGTTTGCTCCTTTTTGTTTGAAGGGATAAGAGTTATTAAGTATGAGTGGTTGCTTGATTCTGTGAGCTTCACAAAGTTGTTTGCTTCTTCGATTTTCTATTGATGATGATGGATCGAGACATGTTTATGATATGTATATATTAAAGGTGGCGTCTTTGTGTCCCTTTGTCTTAATTTTTGTGTTCTGTTGTTGAATCTGTTTTAATTAATCATACTAATGGCTACTTACTGGGAGTGAGTTGATTTATAACTTAGAAATGGGCTTTCTTGTATTAAATTGGAAGCCTATTGGATTTTGTGGCACATGAATGATATAAATATCTGTAAATTAATTCATAAAAGGATAACTAGAAACGGAAAAAGGAAAAACTCTGATGATTTTTGCTCAGGCATATTTAATTTTTTGATTGAACAGAATAGCTAATTTATTTATCTGTGGACTTGGTTCATTTGCAGGTGAAATTTGGATTTACAATTAAGTATGTACTCTATGGATAGACCTGATTTGAAGTTAAAGATAGTTGTAATCAAGACCCAGTCCAGAAAATACTTTCAGCATAGTGCTTGAAGAGATAGGATGAGAGAAAACAGCAGCATCTCGGAATACCAAGACCGGCTAGATAAGACACTTTCTTTGTATGATCTTACTCATGCGGACAGGATTAGAGCCCTTGTCAAAGATCAGATTGTGAGCTCTTCCCAGATTGAGAATGAAGATGGTTTTATTGAGCTCTTCTCTCTTGATGATTTATCTTCCAAACATATCTCATTTATCTTGGCTTCTTTCTGTGAATTATTTGCACTTTTTTTTTTATCATTCCTTTGCAGAGGATTTTGACAACATAGTAGAAAAAAGAACCACTCAAGTGTCTCATTTCCTAGGCATGCTACGTAGTACATCCATAAATGACATAGAGATGTCAAAGCAAGGAGAGACATCACACGATGGTTGGAAAGTAGGCTTTTATGGCTCTTCATACTTATTGGTTGCGTATTTCTGGGTAGGATTGATTGTTATAGTATTATTTTTCAATCAGGTAAAACAGGACTCTGAAGAATTCCGCGTCATGTATAGAGAAGGGCCAGAAGGCAGTCCTTTTCACACCCTACTTGTCGAAGGCTATGTTGAGGGACCTGTGGATGTCTGTAAGCTAAATGCTTTTACTTACTGCTTGCCTTGTATATCACTTGAGACGTTGATTATAGTGAAGAACATGAGTTTCTATAATGTGTTCTGCAGGTCTATGTATCTCGTGTGAGGCAGAGCTCTATCCAAAGTGGTAAGTACATTTTCTTTCTCCTCTTTGTCCCGATTCCAGGAGGACCATAGGTTACAGAATGTTCTTATTCAAGTCATCTGCAAGTAATACTAGATCATTGTTGATCAGTAATGAAATCTTAATGGTAGTCGCACTGATGTGTGTCCTGTAGCTATTGAGGGCTGTAAAAGGAAAATAATATGATTGGTTGTAGAGCAGCGTGGTGAAATGTAGTTGCAATTGGAACTGAAATGTGGTTGGGCTTGTGACATACAAAAAACTCTGATGTTGTAGTTCATGCGGAACGCCTATGTGTTGGCGGGTTAGCCAGTAGTATTCTACTCTGTGATGAGGACGTTATTAATGGAGTCAGTGATTCAAGAATCAACTAACTGGATTTTTCCTGAAACAGCGTACTATCTAGTCTCTGATGTCGTAGTTCATGCGGAACGCCTATGTGTTGCTGGGTTAGCTAGTAGTATTCTACTCTGTGATGAGGACGTCATTAATGGAGTCGGTGATTCAAGAGTCAACTAACTGGATTTTGGCTCTTCAGTTGTGTCTAGTTGTGTAGTATCAACTTATTCACGGTCCTCTTTTTCATGTGCAGACCATCAAACTAAAACTGATCCTTGAAAGAAAGATCATGCAATAGGCCCTGCTGTTGGATTTATCAATATGTAATTCTATAATAGGTTGTAACATGTATAATTATTTGAGATGAGACATTTGGATGTGAATTTATCAAGTCTAACGGCTCCAGAAACTTCCGTTATTACCTCAAGAGCATAGGACATAGATGCTTGCAATTGATAACGAGATGAATCCTTTTTGGGTTAATCAGGTGGCCTCAGACTGCTATTCCAACTTTCAAGATTATGTCATCCCGATGTTTGAAAAAGGTTGGAATCGGTGAACAGATATGTTTAGTAAGGTTAGTTCCTCGGAAATACCAAGAATCTTCATTGCTTGCTATATGCCCTGCTGATATGTGTACTAACTTAGTTGGAAGAAAGAATGAAGGTTTCATGGCCATTGTCACCAAGGGAGGCACTGGTGCATTACTATGTGTTTGAGTACTTCCAAGATGATCTGGTGCTGGTACTCCTAAACTCTGTAAGCATGTATAGCAATAAAGTTCTTCCAGTTTGTGTCAACTCCCTTCCTTCTGTCTGTGTTCTGTGCCTGCCTACTTTATTGAGGCCGATGCATCTGTGGGACCATCAATGTTGCTGATCGTACATAACCTGGGTATTAATCAGATATCTGACTTGGATGGCATTAGTACAAGTACAAATGGTTTTACTCTAGATGATATGCCAGATACTGAGGATGTGATCAGAATTGATCTGGTTGGTGGTTTTGCTATACAAAAAGTGTCTACCAATCGAAGCTACTTCAGGTGAGGATTATTTGACTTATATTGTCTTGTATGTGTGATTTTGTACATGGACTTGGTCTCAGTTAGGTTTGAAGAATTACCATGCTAACTGAAGTATAGGTAGAAAATCTTTTATATGATGCTAGCTCCATTGTAACATCGCGCTTAACGAGGTTGAAAAAGAAAGCAAGCTTGACTTCAATCTCTTGAAACCTGTCAAAAGTTTGTACACTTCTGTTATCGGATAATTCAATGAAGCTATTTAGGAATTAGTTTTTTGTCCAGAGCTGTCTTCAGAGTTTGAGCATTTGAGAAATTATCTTGCCTCTTATTCCTATGTTTTCTTGTACCTGTTCTTTATTTTTCCTGGATGAACAATGTTTAAACTGAAAAATAAGAAAATACCAGAATCGCTTCACATTATGGGGATTTCTTGCTTAAATTTTACACATTTGACATGTCCAGCACTGTTATGTTGAATAAACATTGCATTATTTTGTTCAGTAGCCCTATTTTTTTTTTCTCCGTATCCTTTTTCCTTCCCTCGCTCATGGAGAATGTTTGTAGTGCATGATATTGTCCTTTTTTGGTAATATGGTTTTACTGGTTTTGCAGGACAATAGCTAATATGGACATAAAATTGGACTTCGTTCCACCTTCATTCATCAATTTTATTTCAAGGCAGCTCGTAGGCAGCGGTTTCAAACTTTATAAAAAGGTCAGTTACAATAACCACCTATTACAGTGCATCAAGTTATGGTCTCTTACATCATCTCCTTGGGGGATGCATTAAAAGCATACACCATTGAGCATGGTAGTCAAGCTGCATCTTCCACCCCTGGGCAAAGATGAGTTCATGGTCGAACAGTGTTACAGTTGCGCTGGGGGCTAGTCTTTTGGTTAACCAACCTTTTCTGCAATAGCATCCATGCAAATAGACTGTAGATTATAGTTGTGGTGCGAAATCTGGGATATCAGTTTTAGATTGAACTTTGAACCTTCCTTTATTATATATGCCTCTTTAACTCATGCTTGTTTTCCCCATGCTGTCTTCCCCGGATCTGTTTCAGAAAGTTGCTTCGGTTACGAAAGGCGATGAGGATTTTAGCAAGGCACTGACTGATTCTTTGTATGCTCGTGTACGCAAAGCAATTTTTTCTAAGAGCTTATCTACCAGTGCTCCTGAATACGAATTGTCCCTCCTATTGAAAGAGCAAACTATAGAGCAAAAGTAAGTCAGAACTGCTGAGGATATGATAAATTCTGACCATCTTGCTCCTGATTTGGATGCTAAGGATTCTCCAGTTCAACAAAAGACGTCTCAAGAAGAAATTAAGGATATAGAGAAAGAAGAAAACGAAATGATATGAAGACTATGCCCAACAGTCAGAGTGGGGAGATTGATGATGCAAATGAAGAAGAAAGTAAAGACATGCCTGGAGTTGATAACGTATCATATAGTTTATGACTGGTGCTGTAAGATCTCACCCTGAAGTCATTACTAAGGATATTTCTTCTAGTGAGATTGAGGAGATTGAGGAAGCAAAACCCACGCAAACAATCAAAACCGGAGTCTAGATGACAAGAGATCATTTGATGCACCGAAAATGGAGCTGTCAGAACACTTCTACCCAAAAGTTGGGGAAACAAGTTGTCCGACCTGAGGTGGAAATGGCTTTAAGAACTTTGGAACAGGGTTATTACCATTATCCGGCAACAGGGATCTGATCATAAGAAGACTGCTTCAACTTCTCCTTTCCCTGTAGAGAAACGGCTCACATAATTCAGATAAAGATACGGCAAAAGAATCGGTATCATCAGTCAAATAAGCAATGAAGATGAGATTGCGCCATCTCCTATCTTACTAAAGGATGATCCAGAGGTAGCTGCATCCTATAAAAGCCAGAAACAACTCTAGTAGTATTGGTCCCAGGTAATCAGCTTTTAGATTCATGCCTTACTTAGACACGATTTAACGTTAATGATTTGCTCTGACATTCTCTTCGCCCATTTGTGTAAATCAGGCGACAGGGTTCAAATTCTTATGTCCGGGACAACAACCATAATAAGATAGCTCCCTCATCACCGAATGAGGATGTTGCTGCGCTTCCAGAGACTCATATGATACACATCATCTCATGACCTTGGCTCGCTGATGCATATACCATACCAGAAAACACAAGATATGATAACACGACCATGACCTCGTTCAAATGATATTGATGAGAAGAAAACACGAAGAAGAAAGAGAAATCCTCGGTATTGGTGCTTACGAGCCTTTGCTTGTGTATAGAGGGCTTTGAAGAGTAGAAGTATAGTGCCAGTTGGCAAGGTGGTTCATGGCAGGAGGGCTGGTAAACCTGTGTAACAATTTGATCAATGTGCAAGACACAGAGTTGATCATTCTAGTCCTGGGAGTTGGTTTCTTGAAATTATAATAAAAGAAGAAAGAGTGTACCACAGTGCAGAAATAAACAAGGTTCTTTCTTGCACTATTGTTTTTAGGGACTTGATTTTTTTGGTCTGAATGGTTAATTTACTACATGCAACTGTCAAGACTTGTAACAGTAGAAAATGTTTGTGTTTCATATGGCTCAAAGTAAGCCAAGGCATGTATAATAATGTGTCATATTTCTTGTGCTGGAGGGCTATCGTGATTTTCGCCTTCTACGAGCACAATCTGTTTAGAGTCATGTATTGTTATTTAGGGTGAGACGTGAACGTTGCCTTCAAAAACATAGGCTTCGTTGGATTCTTTGGTGTATTTAGTTTCAACATCTGCAAATTGTTATTGATCATTATATTAATATTGCATTGCCAAATATGACAGTTATTTCCATTAGTTATACATCTCATTTCGTGTCATATTTCAGAACTCTAACCAGGTTAAGGATGTTAATTCCTTGTCCTTAACTAACCATAACATCATTTGCAGGAAAACTGACTATCATCTTGTGTGATCCAGTCAGCTATTTCTCTTGATAAATAACTTATTCTTGTGTTGTTATATAAGGTTGCTTATATCTCTATTCGTTCATTTATTTCATTGCAAGATAAAAGTCTCATTTGGTCCCTTCTTTCATACATCTTTTTCTTTGGTTGAGTAGACTTGGACGCAATTCCCCATCACCGAAGCTTTTCTCTTCGAAAATTAATCCTAATATATATATTTTTACTCAATATCGTCTGCAACATTGATTAATGTTTGTGTAAGCTGTTTCCTGAATATTTGCGATTTTCCAACATTTGGAAGGAAAAGAAAAAAAAATAAAAACAACAACAACAACAAAACTTTCACTTAAGGGTTAAAACATTTGCATTATATATTACTCCCATAAAAACTCTACTAAAAACTAATAACATTTAACACGGGCCAAGATGTCTTGAACCATACATAAGTTCATGCTTCATTAATGTAGAGTTTTAACTGCGTATGGTTTTAACAAACAGGGTTAGGCAGCTTTACATGAAAATCAACATTACACAATATTATTAGTGCACAAAAATGTCCAAAGAATCAACTCAATTGGTTGTATAAACCAGCAGCTAATCAGGGTAAGCAAATGCTTTAATAATAGTGAAGCTGTTGGAAGTTAATATAAATAATTAATCTTCACAGCAGCCCCAAACAGTTCCATTTCCTAAAAAGTGTTGCTAAATGACACATCATTTAAAACACTACTTTGAAACACATCTTAGGTGTACCAATAAGAAGAGAGAAGAAGGTAAAAGAAAATATGTGTTTTCGCATATTCTCTTCTCTTTTTATTGGTCCGCCTAAAATGTATTCAAACATAGTGTTGGAGTATTCTAACACATCAACAACAACGTTACCCCGTTGCCTTAGAGACTCCTGTCTATGGCAAAGTATGGAGGGTCGGATGTACGCAACCATACCCATGTGTTAGAGACGTTGTTTTCCGATCTCTCATAATGAAAATTGCGTCAAGATGTGTTGATCAAATACTACTTCATAATATAAGAATCGCGGCCAATTTAATGAATCATTTTACTTTATTCCATCATATTCCAAATAATTCCAACGCCTCCATCACACACAGACACCATCATCCCACGCTTTACCTCCTTCTATGTTTTCTGTCATACCACATACAAGCCAAATTATCACCAAGTATAAAGAAGAGGAAAAATAGGAAAAGAGTGATGTGTTGATGAGAAAAAAAAAAGGTTATTTATAGTTGAAGGAAGGAGTGTTTCAATCTTCAAACCAAAATAAGAGAAGAAAAGGTTATTTCAAGGAGATAGAAAGAGTTACAGCTACAACAATATATACTCAGTATATTCCAACGTTATCAAAGATGAAAGACACGTAAACAATACTGTAGCAAAAACTATCGATAGGGTCTGGATAAGATGAAAGACACGCAAACAATACTTCCATCTCAAAAGATAGAGAGTTTGTTTTTAGCGAGACCTCGTCGTATCTGTATAGATGACGCAATAATAGACATATGTGTTAATGTGTTAGTAAAAGAATACAAATAGAATTATGCGGTTATTAACATTTACACCCACCGCCACGCACCGGAGAAGTTAATCTGGATTGTTCGTTACGAACACCTAGTGCGCACGCACTGCCACCATGGGTTGGTTCTGGAAGGACGACGATCCAAATTCGTCCTCCGACGATGATTTTGCAGTCTTCGGCGATTCACATCCTGCCACCGGTTCTGGAGACAGTTGTGCCACGAGAAAAGTGGTGAAATCCGAGTGCCACGTTGAGGAAATCGAGCCTGGTAAATTCGTCAGGAAGTGCGAGAAAAGGGAACAAATTTTTAGAGATTGTGTTGGAAGGTAAGTTGTTCCAATTTTCATTCTTCGAATTTCCGTCACGCTAATATTAATTTGCTTCAAATATTCGATCGCTTGGCATACTATTTTAATTCGGTGCATTAGGAGGTGTTTTCTGAGGAAAATACGTGTTAATATAGGTCTAGCAGATCGGAGATCCCGATATTTTTCTCCAGCTAATATATAATGCTACACTAACTCCATAAAATCAACAGAAACATTTATTTCTTTTAGATTTACTAGAGCTTATTCTTTTTATAAAAAGAAACAGGGAAGAAATTCTGTGAAGAAAGGTGGAACCTGGAAAAGTATGGAGCAAAGGTGGGAATTTCGATGGATTAGAAGTGAAAGTCATGGCTCATAACAAACTTGATGCTGTTAGTTTTCTGTTTAACAGAAAAGAAGATCAATCTGTTTTTGGTGTGAGAGGGGAATTACTTAGTCTTCTCACCTTAGAAGACATCATTTCTTTACCATACTTTTTAGCTAATGAACTCCGAGGGCTTTGGCAGGTTTAATATTGTTTGGGGTTAGTGAAGCATCTTGGTAATTAAGGAAGGAGGTGTTTCTACTAGATCATGAAACTGTTTTCCAGCAAATCAGTGCGTCACCGTCTTGCTTACCATCCAGCCCTAGGTTTCATACTTGTGATTATGGACTAATCTAGGTTTCTGTTGCTCCTCTGTTTTGTCACGGTTATATCATCCATCATACATTACTTCAGCACCTTAAGTTACCTGCCTGCTTTACATTCATCTGTAATGATATCCTGGTCCTTCAAACATTTGGAAATGTAAAATCCGTACGCGACGAACTCACGGCAACATTGTATTGAAGGCGTCTGGGTTTCGGAAAGCAAGGTTTTGTATTGATGGCTGAACCCCACAATTCTAATAATTCTTGCTTGATAAACCTGGTGCTTTAAGGTGATTACAACTTTAAGCCACGACCCTTTACCAGTTTGCATCACATCTTGGCCATACTCTCCTGCCATCCCCACCAACCTCCCGAAGCCACAAAGGAAAAGAATCGGAAAAAATAGGGACCTCAAAAAGAAAGAGGAGCAAACCTTCCTTCTACCAGATATCTTTTTGCAGACCCATCATGCTAATTAGTCAGTGACTATCTTATTATGAGCTAGAAGTGTAATTCCTGATGTTGTTAGTGCTAGTTGGTGAGGCAAAAATGTGGTTTCCAGTGGATAAATTTAGAATGTTTCCTGTTGTCTGTGGATTGTGGTTGGATAACTAACAGTTTTGAGCAAAATCATTACTCTGGAAACTTGTGGCCCTTGAAAATTGAGATATATTCCTCCCTGTAAACTTCTATTTATGAGAAGACAGAGAGAAGAAAATCTTCACCTGTCGTATGTATTGTGTCAGGTATTCCTCAGCGCGTCTATGTAGGGTACGAATGTAAGTCAACAGATTTCCTTTTTTCTGGTAGTGCACTGTGCCCCTGTATGTTGGATCTGCCGTTCATAGTTAAATCTTTTGTAAATCTCATCCAAGCAGATTTGATTAACCAGTGTTTCTATTCTGATGCTGGCGTACGCTGCCCTATAATTTTTTTTTTTAATCTCAGGCCAACTGAAATGGTGCAATCCAACAAAGAGTACACGGAGGAAGATGTTACAAAGGAAGTATTTAAAGGTTCTGCTTTAGAATCAGCGGATCATGAACTTTTTAATTTCCCTGCTCTAGGCGGTGATATACATGCCATTGAACGTGAACTTTTGGGAGATGTCAATCGTTTCTTTGAAGCAGCTGAAAAGTTGACAGAGAGATTTTTAATGCTTTTGGAAGGCCTGATATGTATCCAGATTCTTCCCCAGCAAAGAATGGTTCTCTATTAGGAGTTTTTCCGTCCAAAGAAGATGATGCTAAAGAGAGGAGTTGTGATGGAGATGTTGATCTCTCGGGATTAGCAAGAGATGTCTGAGGCCAGCAAATCAGAGGTAACGGCGGTTGCATTGTTGTCCCTTCAGTCTTCTCTTTTTTATTCAAGGGAAAAGCACAGAGATACTGTATGTATGGCATGATCAGCAGTTTATTTGCTTCTTGCTGTTACACCATGTTTCTACACTTCCATTGGTAAATGTTGGTATTTTCTTCAGCTTTGTATATGCTGGGTTCGGGCAAACGCATTAGATCTTGTAATCATGGCATTGCAGAGTTTCATGTTCTTTTCTTCAGTGTTTTGTGCCGATTTTACTTAAAGTTCACTAATACATTTGCATATCGAGTAGCAAGCCTAATGATTGCATTATATTTCACGAATTTGAAACAAGTGTGATATGGTTATCAATCAATCATACTTAGTATATTCCAACGATAACAAAAGCTATCGTTAGGGTCTTTGAAGGATGAAAGGTATACAAACAATATCTCCATCCAAAGAATATAGAGTTTGCTTCCAATGAGACCTCGGCAAATCTGATATGGTTATAAGAAAGAAAAAAAATTATCGAGATATGAAATCACTTGATTAACCCGCCAAAAAGTAACAACTAATTAAATAAAGAGACTTAAGCTTCACTAGTCTATATCAGTCTCGAACAAAATACAATTAAAAAAAATATTTCACCCTAATTGCAAATTGTTATTACTCCTATTTCATATTAAGAGTTCGAATATCTATAGGGGCTTTCTTTTAATGAAAAATCCCTTACATACTCCTCAAAATATAATAAAAAAAAATGCTCGCACATCACGTGTGTCAAGTTGTGTTGATCGACTGCTACTTCACAATATAAGAAGCGCAGACAATTTGGTGAGTCATTTGCTTTATTCTATCATGTTCTTAAGTCAATAAAGAATGTGTCCTTGACTTTTTTGGAAAGGTAAAGCTGAATCAACATACTGATTACGTATTTTTTTTTCCTAATTGAAGTTTACCAAATAACCTACTATTAGAAAAGAAGCATTCAAAAGCAATGTAACCTTGATTGTGATCATGATAACTTTAAACTTTACACAATCTCTCTCTCTCTTTTTTTTGCACCGACTTTATACAATATCAAATGAATATTTTATTCCATATTTTCTCGAGCAAAATAATGACATTACCGGAAAAAACCGATATCTTTTGTATTAAGTAATTTGCTACGAGGATTAAAATAGATGCTATATTGATTATTATATATCATCTACATTTATAATTTATTGTTGACATTTATTGAGTAAGTTTGTTACAATTTAATAAAATCCAAATACGACTAATTTAAAAATTAAATGGTTTACATAAGCTTATTTCTTCCATCACCATTCCATAATTTTGTCCCACATTTTTTTTTCATAAGAATTTTATTTCGAATCAGCGTACAATGATCTGAAATCCGATTCATTGGCAGACGGGATTTAATCGGTCGGCCGGTGGACATGGTAACCGCCAATAGACACCGCCATATGATCTGTAAAAGGAAGTCTGGGTATTGCATTTTATGCGACATCGCTTCATTAACAGTACCGTGTAATCAAACCGAACAGTTGGTAAATAGTTCGAGTTCGATTCAAATTTGATTCGAGATCATTGTTAATTTTACTTAAACGAGTTGAATTCGATTATATAATTAGACTCGTTTATTAAAACAAGCCGAGCTGTTTGCGAATCATTTGACTCGTTTAAGGATTTTAGTGTTTTCGAACGGAATTCAAACAAATTTTAAAACTCGTCACAACAAACGAGCCAAACCAAGTAATCGTGTAACTAAACAAATTCGAATTTGAAAACAGTTTATTCAGTTCGATTCGGTTCGTTAACACTCTGACAGTAACGGAGCGGTCAGATCCCAACCGGCGGTAGACGGCGGGAGAATGATTTTGAACAGTAAATCAACGGCCAAAATAATTAGCATACAAAATAATTGAGCGGCGTGATGGTCTCCAGTTCAGTGCCAGAACGTGGGTGACAGCTCAGAAACCTAAAAACCGTTGGGGAAATAGAGTACGCGCCACGCCGTCCGTCAAACTCTGAACTCCAAACGTGAAACCAATCACGTTTCTCGGTCGTGCCACGTCGGCTACTGTTGTGCATTTCCACGTTCTCTTACAGTTGCTCGCATGTCAGCATCTTTACATTGCAATCAGTGACTCCTTTCCCGTCTAATGACTATATTGCCCTCTTCGAGTTTTCTTAACCCAAAGGTGGCCCAATCTAATTATGTAAATTAAAGTATATCATAATTAAAAAATCTTCCGAATTTCTTTTTTTATTTATCAGAAATCTTGAAAAATTCAAATTCATTTCATTCGACAAAATCGAAAAGCCATTTGTAATTACAGTATTTTGATATTTTTTAATCCATTTTTCATAATGAAACTCATTAAATTATCAATGTTGAAATTTTATCGTAAACAACTAATAAAATCAATACATTAATTATAATGAATAACTAATCAAAAGAGAATATGAAAAATTAAGGATGATTTCAATGATTCAACAATGAATTAAGTCATAATTCTTTAATGACGAATGATAATTGGAACTAGTCATATCTTGATAGTTGATACTGAAGAATCCTTTTTGCAATAAAAGAATGTGTAGAACCGCAATTATTGCCGATTTGATTCCTTATTATTGTTAGAAAATCCTAGAGACAGTCTTTCCAATTGATCACGACAATGAGCTTCATATCTTTTTTTCTCGCCTAAAATAATTAACAACATGACGTTTTAATTGTGGCCTTCAATCCTCCCCTAGACACACACACATACAAAATATATATTTGCAATTGAATCACTATATACATACACATACACACACATATATATATGTATATATATATACATACATATACATACATACATACATATATATATATATAGTATATATATATATATATTTTGTAATTAAATCATTACATGAAGTTGTAATTATGGAACTCAAACTCCCTTCCCACATTTGATGAGGCATATGGGCCTTTAGTTCCTCGTAGCGTACGTGATTCTCAGTTGTAATACTTAAGGCCTAATTGCTAATATGAAAATTTTTCAGATTTTGGACAATAGTGGGTAATGTAGCCATTAGAACGAGTTGACACATGATGAAAGCACCCGATGAGTGATTGAAATTTGCGTACATCAGATTATGTAGCGATCCGAACTTTCTTCAGATTCTGCGTAAATACAGAAACCTATTATTCCGAAAACACCCTTTAAATGTATTAGTTTCATAAGAGTTGGTGTTAATTTTTTTTAACATAAACTTAAATTATTTTTTCAACATTATCTGACACAAATAGGAAAAGCAAGACACATAAAATACTTACATCATCATCATCATCCGGACCTTGTATATCCCAACGACATAAAATACTTACATAGACCCCAATTCTCATGCACAACATTTTAGATCAATTATTTATTCTGAAGTACCAGTTGATCGACACAGCTTGACGCATCATTATGGGTCATCGGAAAACAAGCCTCTGTGTTTTGTCTAACACATGAGTATGGTTACGTATGTCCGACCTTTCTACCCTGCTGTTGATGGAAACCTCTAAGACAATAAGGTAATGTTGTTTGTTCTGGTATGTATTCTCAAGTAAGTAATACAGCAATCTGTTATTGTCGTCATAACTCAATAATCGGTCATGTATGGATTAGATGTTACTCTCTGTATTTTAAAAATACTATTGTAGATAGTTCATCTTGTAGTATAAGAAATCTTATTTATAATTGAATAGTTAAAGTGTTATTATACTTTTTTTTAGAATTTGGTATTAAATAATGAGATAACTATTTTTTACAAGATAATGTGATACAATATTTTTACAATTTGATCTTAAATAATAGTTTTTAAACTAAATGTTGACTATATATGTTTCATTATCTTAGATAGAGCGTGTATTACTTCTAAAATCATGTTCAATTACATAACGATATGTAAGAAGCAAATCAGATGATACTTATGAATTATGATAATAAATTAGTTTGATACATGTTTAAACTAAATAAATATTATTAGATAAACCATAAAATGTAAAGTCCCCTCCTGTGACAAACAAGTTAAAGGACATTGTCTTTTAGCATACTAGAAAAGGAAGAAAAAACTGAAAAGGGTAATGTAGTCATTTAACAGACTTTATCAGACAAGTCTAGTCTTATTAAGGTAAGCACGTTTTCCGGTTAAATATTCCTGTCTGGAGTCTCTTATTTCCATTTCTTTTTTCTTTTTCTTGCTAAAATTCCTCTAAGCAGACGCCAGTTGAGCATCCTCTACAGGTGTTACAGCAGCATCCCACTGTTCTCTCTTCACTTCAGATCCCACCGAACTTCGTCAACATCCGATTCTTCCTACTCACGAAAATTCCAAGGTAGTAGCTTTTCTTTCTGTTGTGTGATCTCTTGGTTTTATTTTGTCTCCATTTGTTTGCTTGATTCTTCATCTTTGCTCTGGAGTATAAAGGATATTTCTTTTTTTTTGATGAGTTTTCCACTTGTCGGTTTTGTGTCATTTCTAAAAAGCCAGTTACTTTCTTGTTCTTTTTTTCTTTCTTTTAGTCTCCACTGACTGTGCTTGATTCTTCATCTTTGCTCTGGAGTATAAAGGATCTTTCTTTCTCCTTTTTTTCCCGAAGTTTTCCAATTGTGGGTTTCGTCTCGCTTCCAAAAAGACAGTTACTTTATCCGGTTTAGCCTTTATCTTAAAAGATTTGGTCTTTTTTTAGCCGGATCAACAGTTGCTGTGCACTTCTCCTGTAATTATTTGAAGTAGGTGAAGATTCCTATGTGCTTTGTTTTAATTCAAGAGTTGAATTTTGAGGAGTTTTCTGTTCGATATATTTATTAATGGGTAAATCTGGAAAAACAGTTACCGTTGTTGTGTATTCTCCGTGTGTGTATCTTTGACTTGTAAAATCTGAAATTGTGCAGTACTCATGGATTCTCGGTTATATTTTGCTAAATTGAGACTTTTTTATGGAATTATAGATGTACGACATTGATGGGGGTGCTGACTGCTCTCTGATGTAGTTAGAACTTGAAATTCAAAGTTCAAACTGTTTCCATTCTGGATTTCTGTTCATGATGGAGTCTGAGAATGAGGTCCAAGTGGACGATGATAGAAAAGGTGGCCCTGAAATGGTTAAAGAAGAAGATTCTTTTGAGAAAATAATGGAGGATTGTAATGGTGATAAGGTTCCAAAGGATGATGGAATTTCTGAATCTGGGTTGGTAAAAAAGAATGAAGTCAGTTTAAGGGCTAATTCAGAATCTAAACCAGTAGATTCGAGTAATTCTTCTAGTAATGTCAGTTCAAAGAGAACAAGAACACCAAGGATCAAAATGACCGCAAAGGCTTGCTTCCTCAGAAGACACGCCCAAGCTTAATCGCAGAGTATTTCAATGCCTGCTAGAGGCCCTCGTGCTAACACTACAAGGAGCATTGATCTGTCTGCAACTAAATCGAGATCCAAAGGTTCCCAAACAAATGTAAAGACCATAGTGATGTCACTTTGGCAAATGGAACTAGGCAAATCGATCAAGGAAGCAGCAGATGGGGGAGTCTCAAGAGGAGTAACATCTAAATCAAAGGATGCAATCAGTAGAAGAAAAACTCTAGCATCCCTGTCAAGGAATTACTCATCTTTGGGTAAAGCTTTGCACTTGGTTGTGTCATTGTCTTTATATGTATGTGTGACCTTTAATTTATTGCATAAGTTTTCTGTTGGTTTCTTAGAAACAGTCTGCAAAATCAGTTTCTTCTACTGGAGTGGTGGAAGGGGGTTCTAAAGGGTAAGTCACTGCAGCTTATAAAGTATTCATCAGATTAGCTGGTTATTTTGATACTACTTGTAGTTCCTTATGAAAAGCATATCATAAAACTAACTTGTGATCCAAATGGGTAAGGAGAAGGGAAGTTTTTGGTTAGCATGGATAGCGTATCAGTTCCGTAATTCTGTTACTTGGTCATAATTCCAGATCAGTTGACCAAAATTCAGAATCAAATACAACTCCAGTGCTTGCCAAAGTGGATGATGACATACGCTCTACTACAGTCATCGTATTGCTTAACTTTTACTCCGAACATATATCAATTGGTTGCCTTTGGTCCCTTTCACACTTCCTCTGCTATTGTTTACTTAACTTTGTTTCCTGAATGAGCAGAAGTGCGACTCCTCGTGGTCAGAGGAGAGCTAGCATGCCTACATTCTCATTCAGACTAGATGTACGTGCTGAAAAGCGGAAAGAGGTAAACTACAACTCTAGTTCCTTCTATTCTAGCTGAAGAGCTCTATTCTCAAAGTATGGTCATTTTCTTTATCATTCAGTTCTTTACAAAGCTAGAGGAGAAGATACAGGCAAAAGAAAGCAGAAAAAATGCAACCTTCAAGCAAAATCAAAGGTTTGGTCTTTACTTCCTCCGTAGAATTTTGCTTTCTATATGCACTTGGTTTGATTTGGCTCCTCACATTTTCATGGCTGTTGAGCTTCTTGATATTGGTCAGGAAAGCCAAGATGCTGAGATAAAGCAGTTCAGGAAGAGCTTAACATTTAAAGCTACTCCCATGCCAACTTTCTACAAAGGCCCTCCTCCAAAAGTTGAACTGAAGAAGGTAGCCTAGAGCTGTTTTCCTAGATTATACGTGCTTATCTACCATTCTATAAACTACTTAAGTGTCTGTACAAAAATCTGAAATGTCTTCTTGTGATTGAGAACTTACTGTCCTGTTCAATTATCACTTTGTCGACTATCTTTACCATAGAAAAGAAAAACGAAAGAGAACCAAAATCTATCAGTAAAAACTAGAAAAACTGCTTGATTATTTAGGTATACCGAGTGTTAAACAATTGTACAAGTCACTTTATTGGAACCAGTGTTGATCCTCTTTCTCCTTACACACGTATGGACGCCCACTCACACATATCAAACTCTATTCAAGTGGTTCTCTTTGACTGCTGACATTGTTCAGGGTCGTTGAAGGTATAGACAATTAAGACATGCGTGATATGATTTAGAATGTAAAAATCTTTTCTTTCATGCTAGAGATGGATTTTGCGCGGTTTCTCCTGTGCAGTCAGCTTGTATCTAGTGATTTTTCATTCCTATGGCCATTATATTATACAAATAGAGAAACTTGCCTCTTTTTCTTGGCCAAGCTAATAGTTGTTACATAGTATTGCAAGCGGGTTATTGCTTTAACTCTGCTCTTGATTTGCAAAGTAAAATATGCATATGCGATACGGAAGTAAATTTCCTCCGGCTTTTAGGTCGTTTTACACAAGCACAGACTGCACAACAAGCCACCTTTATAACTGATAGATGATTATATTTTTGGTGTTTTAAGCAGATACCAACCACGCGGCCAAAATCTCCCAAGCTTGGAAGGCAGAAGGGGTCCATCAATGGCGCAGACAATGGAGAAAAAAGGGACGAAAATCTGGACAAGGCAGCTGTCACTTTGCAAGTGAATGGTGAGAAGATCTTCAAAGCTTCAAAAAAAACCAGTTAGAAGGTCTCAATCCAAGGTTCAAGCAAAGGAGTCTTTGGTTGTCAAGGCTGAAGGGAAACTAGGCAAAGAAAAAGCAAAAACTAGAGAAGAGAAGGAATCAAAACCTTGCGCACCACCATCAGAAGATGTTCCAAACGAACCTGCCAATAGTAGTACCCTGCTCGAGGAGGAGAATGTGGATATGAAGTCTGATAAAAGTATGTCAAAAGACACCTCACTGGCTTTGAGCTCGATTCCGACTGTCGCGGTTTAAGGTTAAGAGGGATCATACCAAGATAAATATTTTGTAATTAGTGCTTTAAATTTGATTATATGCTGTAAAATAAGTACAGGGTGTGCTGTGTTTGATTCTGCGTTAATCGATTGCCAGTGTTAATAGTTTCTGATGGAGACGAGACAATAGCAGATGTTCATTGTAAGTTTCATGCTTGATAGGTTTTTTTCTTTTTCAAGTTCTCTTAATCAAACTGGAATTCCTTTTTATTTGCTGAGTACTATAAGTAATTTTTTTGCATATCTTTGAGTCTTATAATAAACAGATATTGCTATACTGGTGCAGAATCATGTATTAACCACTTCACAAAGGATATGTCTAGAATGTCTTAGGATATGTTCATTTTCAATGGAGTCAAGGACACACTCTTTCTTGACTTAGAATATGATGGAATAAAGCAAAAGGATTCACTAAATTGGATGCGCATTCTTATATTGTGAAGTAGCAGTTAATCGACATAACTTAACGTATTTTTTCATTATGGATAATCGGGAAACCACCTCTGTGGATTTCTAAAACATCCTCTGTGTATTTCTAACACATAGGTATGGTTGCGTATCTCCGCCTCCATACCCCACTATAGGTGAGAGCTTCTAAAACAACGGAGGTGATGTTGTTGATGTCGTCATCTTAAGTCTCAATAGTTAGCTCTATGTCTGCCGGTCGCAACACAACGTTGGCAATGTTGTTTAGCGTGTTGTATTAATACAGGATTCTTTTTAACCTTTGTTATATTGTTGTTTAGCGTGTTGTCTCTTTGTTGTATTAATACATGATAATTATATAATATCATATTAATATCTTACAGATTGGAATGGAAATTGCACATGATTTTCGGACATCCCAAAACGAAAAGAGACACAGATGTTGTTTTAGAAACACTTGAGCTCATACACATGTGTTAAAAACACAAAAGATGTTTTCGATGACCCATAATGAAAATTGCGTCGAGCTGTGTCGATCGATTGCTACTTCACACTATAAGAAAGGCAGCCAATTTAGTGAGTCATTTTGCTTTATTTCATCATATTCTTTAGTGTCTATACATTTCTTTTATAAATATAAAAGTACATAGTTTTACACGTAGAAAGAAGCAATAGGAAATATGAATAGGAAATAGGAGAATATTTAGTCTATCAAGATCTATACCACATTAATGACAACAGGGTACAAGGAAGATGTTAGTTTTTCTTTCGAAGTGCAACCTGATCAAGCTTCCTCATTTAGAATATTTCATGATAAAGTGTCCATGAAGAACAAGGAAATCACTCGCTCTTTTACGTGAGATATAAATCATATTAAAAGATATATATAATATTAAGAAAATTTAGTTATCAACGTTTGTCCTTCGAAATAATAGATTCGACCGAGGCTTTCCAATCAAGAAAGGGAGAGGTTGTGTCAACAAGTAACTATTAGTTCAATAAATAAAATATTATCATGTCAGGAAAATATAGTGAGCAAAGAAATGGTGGTTGATAAGGGCTCTGGAGGGGAGGGGATCTCCTGCCCCACATTCCCATGACCCTATGCGTCACCACGCGACACATAGCAGCAGGAGTGGGTGGTGATACTAGATGCGGATGACCCTCATCTAGCCTCACCACCTACCCCTGTTGCCACATGTCACGCGGTGATGCATGAGGTGAGGGGTTTGCGGTGAGGAAATCCTAACCCCTCCTGGAGACCTTATAAAAAGTAGTACTTAAGACCTTCTAGTTGCATAACTTCACACGCCAAGTGTTGAATGAGGTAAGACATATAACTACTCAAAACTTGCCGTTACCATATTTTAAGTACGTCGATTTGTGATATTTTCCTTTCGTCTGTTGGTTTCTACTTCATAATTTGGTCCTCTAGCCATAGAAAACACGTGCATATATATATATATATATATATATACATGTGTGCGCACACGCGCATGCATATTAATACACACATGCACCTGTATGTGTACGTCCGTCCATCCTGAAGAAGTTTTGCCTTGTAAATTTGAGACCAAATGTAATAATTTTCTTTTGTTTACATACAATAAGAATGTTTCATATGCAACACTTCTGCTGGATCTTAACACAATTCACTGCAAAGAAAGGTGACAAACAAATACGCAGTAAGATAACAAAAGATTTTGCGGCTGAAGCTGCTTCTTCCCATGTTAACTCTCCGCAATTCTTTTGGCCTCTGAGCGCGTCATCCTCAGCATATCATATTTGGAGACTTAAACTTTCAGAAACCTGAAAATTAAACAAATTCATCCACATATGTCAAAATCAGTAACATGTCAATCAAGATTTCCTTCAAGCATAGCAACTTTTGATGCTGAGATTATACCAGATTGGTAAGGTGATTTAATATCACGTTTTTACACACATTCTCTGATCTTGTGATCATGAGATACAATTTACTGCCGAATTGCAACAAGATATTGATACAGATGTGTAACAACATAATTTTTATAGTTTTCATGCTATAATTGTATCAAGATTACATCGTTACATGGAAGACTTGATCATACCACAGGGCCAAAGAAGGCACCGAGAACTCACTTAGACACCAACATATCCAGGATCACTTCCGGGAAGATGAGAGCAAAAGGGAAGAAGAGACAGGCCTATCTTAAAGAGAGAGAAATGAAAACATCTTTGTTTATGCTGTGAACAATGATGAAAGTGCATTACAAGTTTGGAGAAACAGTTCCACCAAAAGGCGCAAGAAAGGGCCCCGTCTTGTCAAGAAAAAGCATCATCTAAACACCCTAGTGGGGTTTCTTGACCAATTAAAATTATTAAGCAAATCAAGTACCTAAAAAAGGGCTTTGGTAATAGGTTATAGCTAACAAGCTAACTTGAGACTCGTGTCCTACTTTTCACAGCTGAATGGTTCAACAAGCAATTACTAGAAATTCAAATACTTATGACAAAGCTAGAAGTTTCTCTACCATCCCAACCCAAATCCGCAACACCTTCCCCAAAAAAGAATTAAAACAGAAGAAAAAAGCAAAAATATTCCAAAAGAAGTGACACCAGATCTAGTAGTAAAGGTCATTGCACCTGTTTGTATCAACCAGGGTCCGAATCCCTATCTCTCCTTCCCCATGGGTGAAAAAGGAAAAAAAGAAATAAGTGACAAAATACAACTTCAACAATGAAGGATTGTCCATTTACCTCCGGGAGGACCTCCAAATATGAAAGACTGAGCATAATGTCAAAGGCAAACACTTAGTCCAAAACCTAGTGAGATACAGCATTTTCAGGAAAACCAGGACTGCGAGGGAGTGGCGTTTCAGTATGAGCTTCCATAGTACTGTGGTTGGTTGTTTCAGTAGTCGAAGCCACCTCATTGTTCATGAATGCAGATAAAGAACCACCTGAGTTAGTTCCCCTTGTTTCAAGGCATTCTGTCATATGGGAGACACCAGGTATCCCACCATTTACTTCTCTCCTTCCTTCAGAACCGATTTCTGCCATTGAAGTGCTTCGAGAAAATAATTTGTCCTTCCATCCTTTTGTACTCTTTGAAATAGACTCTTTGTATCTTAGACAGGAAAAAATAATAAAATAAAAGTAAAAGTTAAGAATGCACCATTCATCAGACAAAACTTAGTAGAATCGAAAACTGAGCAGGTTACAAATAAAAAAGAAGAAATCATACTTCATTGACATGGAATTTAGGTCGTGACTTCCAAGATTCTGACAACGAATGGAAATCAGAAGGTCCTGCTCTCTCTGGGATCACTGGTGATTTATGAGCAGCAATTCTACAAATGAAGTGTATGATGTCATGCGTGTGGTATTCACAGACAAGGGTAAACGTAAAGTCAAGGTTATGTATCAAGATGACGTCTACTAGAGACTAAGAAACAAGATAACCAGGCAAGTTCACGTTAATTTGGAGTTTAGTAAAAACCAAGTCACATGAAAACTAGTACCTACTGTTAGAGGAGACTGCCCGAGGATTAACAGGCAATATAACAGAACCAGATGGTGGAGTGGAGATCTGCCCACTTGGTACAGAAGCAAACCCTGCTGCAAATTCATTGGTCATAGTGGTGTGCAAGACAGATGGATCAGCTGATGCAGACAACGCTTGCTGAGGTTCTGCTCCTATAGGAGGTATTGAAGCTGCAGCGAAACCTGAAGCCGAGTTGTTGGGATCTGCTGGAAACAGCAGAAAGTGTGGATGACCATGAGCACCAGAACGCCTCCTTGCACCCTCTCTTCGACCTATATGACGAGCCCTTCCCATTGCTGCAGCAGCGGCCAAGTGCCGAATAATCCCATCCTCAAGCTCAGCATCATTCATGTCATCAGGTAACTGTGGTATAATACATGGAAAGAAACAAAATCAAAAGCTTGGCTACCAGTTTAACAAGTCGATGATAAAACCTTTTTTTTCTTTTTTGTTCCTGTTCAGATTGTGCAGCAACATACATGCTGAAATCCAAAATCACCAAGTGCTGGGTGATAAAAGATTGTAGCATTTCTAGCTGGACGGAGCCTAATAAGCTTCTCTCGTTCCACGACCTCAAGCAATTCTTGACTGCAACGCGATAAATAAATTTGGAAATATGTTAGGAAAGATGGAAAGTAACTATTTTGCCAAAGTGGGGCAATTCAAAATTAAAAAAGAAGAGGGGAAAAAACAACAACGAGCATACCCAGCAATTCTTGACTGCAACGCGATAAATAAATTTGGAAATATGTTAGGAAAGATGGAAAGTAACTATTTTGCCAAAGTGGGGCAATTCAAAATTAAAAAAGAAGAGGGGAAAAAACAACAACGAGCATACCCAGCAGGATCTTTCAGACTGATAGGTTGCCAACACATGGGGCAATTTGAACTTCTTTGGCACCTGGATAAAGAAAATCAACTTTATTACTAAACTCGGGAAAGAAAAAAGACCAGCTTACTTCATCCCTCCAATAATCCTATGCAATAAATCTGAAGAAGATTGAAGGCAATATCATGTAAGTAATGTCCTCTCTAGGACGGAATCGCGCGAGAAGTAGAAGTGCAAAGGCATCCGATCGATTGAAAATAGGTGAATTCATTAAATGGACCTTAGTTCCTCTTCCTGACTTAAAAACTAGGAATCGTTGCTGGAAACTCCTTCAAATATAAGTTAATGAGACAGATATTTGAGGACATTTCAACCAACAATCAACAGAACGATAAATGGGTGAAGCCCTTAAAAGACATTAGCGCCCAATTCCTTGAGACTACTTACAAAAGAGAGCACTTTCACTATGGAGTAATATGGTTGAAACATTGCTCAGTTATTTCTTCATGATAGCCATATGACCAAATATAGACCATCAAAGGCATGTAAACCCCATTTTATGTGGTCTTAGTGATAATCTCATGCAATCAATCACTTCTCTCCATGGAATTCCAGCAAATACAATCAAATTGCGCCCAACACACACCGGGTTAATAAATTAATCCTAGCACCCAGCGCACACCACCCCGCCACCGCCCAACAAAAAAAGGAAGAAGAGAAAGAACCAGCGAGTGAAAAATAACATCTGATTAATAATTTTATTATCTCAGGCTTCAAACCAGCATGTGGAAAATAATTCAGCTGAGAGTAAATACTAGGTTAGATAAGAGTATTAGACTAGGAACATGTAACATTGGAACTCTAACGAGAAAGACAATAGAGATAGTGAACTTCATCGTAGAAAAATAAATATTTTATATTCTCAAGAGACAAAGTGGATAGGTGAGAAAGCTCGGTTGATGGACAAGTCAGAATTTAAACACACTAAAGGTGCAATTTAGGCTACGACTCAAAAAAAACAAATAAAAAGCAAATAAACAAAAAAAAACACGCAAAATAATTGATCTATGTAGTCGATCCCACATTATGGAAAACATGCTTAAGTGTTGTTGTGACAACTCACACGATTATTAGAATCGTAAAGTAAAATACAACGATTTGAAAACCACTAGTTCTACTGTTGGAAATAGCAGTAAAGGAACGCCAATGCACAAAAGCATCCGACAAAGGGAAGATTGAATTTCAAGTTAACTACATAGCGGTACCTTTTGTATAACAATTTTTTTCTACACTAGACTGCTTCATGTCAACGGAATTGTGGGAAATGATAAAAGAAATGCTAAATGATATACTAACAAAGTCAGAGATGACAACTACATGTCAATGGACTCACCATTCAAGGATGCAGTGTAGGTGAAACTCATGTGTGCAAGCAGTCACCTAAAGCACAAAGTACGAATCAAATCGAATGTAACTTCGAACAATTACTCAAAATATTTCAATAAAAGCAATATCTGCAGAAATTTGAACAGAAGTTTACCGTGGATGGATCCCTTTCACAGAAGGCTTCAAGGCATATACTGCATGAATCATCAAATGCATCCTGAATTCCCCCTTCTACGAAAGCTGCAGCTGATGTCATGTGGGCCTCTGACTTATCCAGACCATCCATCCTCAGAACCCTATACAATTTAACCACAGAAAAAATATAAGGGAATTCCTATATATCAAGATATACCAAAGTTAGTATCTTGTTCAGAAGTCAGAACCAAGCAATTCAATAACTCCATTTTAGTGCATGGAAGGCAAGTAGGAAACAGAAATTCCTGGTCAATAGACCTTTTTTTCCAGCTTAGAAGGCCAAAAAATTGAAAGGTAAAGTCTTTCCATAATCAACATTTTCTTCAATCCTCATTGCCCAGGAGATAGTTTTCAAACACACGAGAACAAGACTGAATTGCTCCCAAGTCCTAGCAGCTAAAAGGTAATCATGGATAGACATGTTGACAGGAAAGTTATCTTGAGTTCAGAAAATCACAAATTCGAGGATGAATCATGATCAAAACCATAAGGATCTTCAATAAAACTAACCACCATAACTCCAAAGCTACCACATGGCGTCAAACACCTCCAAAGAAAAAGTAATAAGTTAAACACATCCAAGCAAATTGATTAATCCCCACATTCACAACATGCATACAAAAAGAAATACAAAAACTTCATCTGCAGGCCACAGAATATTCATCATTTATCGTTCCTGGAAGGGAAGGATCAATCATCCAACCCAAGATATGATTTTTGCAAACAAAGGCATAACAAAAACAGCCCACAATTAAGCCAACGCCTAAAAGTCGCAATTATCAATTCATCTTCATAACGAAGCGTAAAACCTAACCCCAAGACGAATAACAGAACACTTTAATTTCAATTTCGTCGAATAGCAAAACTAGTAAAAGGTTACCTCCGCTGAAATCAAGAGAATGGCCCAATACGATTAAGGTCAAGAACTGGGACAATCTCACATGAATTCCTCTCCTCCTAACGCCTAAGGACAAAGCTAAGGTCCGATGAAGCCAGCTAAGAGAAGAAAAACAAACAAAGAGAGAAAGGAAAAGAGACAACAGAGGAAGAAAATTCAGATGAAAATAGAGGTCACAGACAACATCTCCATTATTCTCTTCTTCTTCTTCTTTTTTTTTTTTAATTTACAAAATCAACTTTTTCTCTTGTCCATTTTTTTCAACAGCCATATGTTAGATTAGTATTGTTGACCACAAACTTTACGGGACCATATGTGGATTTTCTATTTTTTTATTTTAAATATCTCGACACAGGGATAGGATCACCTCACCGCAAGGAGATACGGTGACGCGTGACCGTGCGACACGTGGCAGCAAGGTAGGGTGGTGAGGCTAGATACAAAGAAGGTGAGGAAAGTTGGGGTGAAGAGATCACAACCCCTCGACACAAGTACTATTTGAACTATTACTTAAAGTTTTTAATTTGTTTCCCAATGTGTATATATATATACAAACACATATACATCCATAGGTGCATACACACACACACACGTGTATACACACATATTATATATATAAATCATCATCATCATCATCCGTATCCAGTATATACACACATATTATACACATGTATATGTATATGTACACACACATATATATACATATATGCGTGTGTAGATTATATATGTGTGTGTGTGTATATGTATTCATATAAACATACACATATATTTTATATAAAATATATACAATATACGTAACTTTAATAAAACAACTAAATGGAGACAATATTTATTACATGTAATCTTGTGTAGATTATATATATATATGTAAGTTATGCAATGTTGTCCCTAGGGGCATAGTCTACTGGTAAGTGACAAGGTGATTGGGGCTAAAGAACCCCGACGTCCCCAGTTTGAACCCGTGTAGAGGCAATACTTTGTTAAAATATTACAAGGGTTGCTTCTGGGATTCTGAATCTCGTGTGTCCTCTTCCTTATAAGGCTCTAGTAGAGCACATCCCTCGATTTACATCCTACCTGGCTAAGGGGTCTTTGGTACAGCTGGAGTAGAACCCACCCCCTTAACAAAGTTATGCAATGTCACATCGGTAATTTCCTACATCAAAAGCTGTCCAAAAGTAAGCGACAATGTCAGGTGGAGCGGGTTTGTGAAGATGCTGAGAGGCAATTCCTTCCTCTTTTTTTTTTCTTTCTTTTTTGTCTTTTTTCGCCTTTTCTCTTTTAGGATAAGAAGGGAATTTGTGTCACCATTTCTTTTGGTTTAAATGTAAATATTTCATTAAACCAATGATAAAAAAGGATCCACAGCATATACATGTCCGCCTAGCAAACCCAGGATATGGGTCATACAATCACCAAAACCTACTCTAAGTGTCCTGTATCATTAACCTATACATATGAGTAGTAATTCTATTGACAACATCCCGGACAATAGGACATGAATCCTCAAAAATTTTAAGGTTTCTAGCAACCCACAAAAAGTAAATAGTAGCAGAAAAAGCAGCTTTGATCCATTTCACCCTGATACTCTTCTTTCTAACATGCAGCCGAGCCCATCTAAGTAGAGCATTAAGAGTGCGAAATCTACTCGAGATGGATAACCAACGTAGGATATCGTCCCAAACTTGTGAAGCTAGCGAACACTGAAACAAAAGATGATCCCTTGTTTCCACCTCATATATGCAAATTGGACATATCAGATCCGTAAGAAGAAAGCTAAGTCTCTCCCGAGTTGGCAGCCTATTCTTGACAGCCAACCAAAAGATAAAGTTATGCTTTGGGGTGCTAGTGGACGCCCAAACAGTTGGCGCCCAGAAAACCCGCAAACCTTTGCATCTGAAAATATCATAGGCTTTTGTAGCAAAAGAAATCCTGGTGTTAACCCATTCATTGAGGCTCACAGTGCACCTTGTAGTATCTCCAAAGAAGTCAATAAGCTCATCCCTCATTGCCAACATCTTCTTCGTGAAAACAGAGAAAGAAGTTTTAATCTGCAGCCCACAAAAATCATCCCGTATATTATAATAATGATGTATCCATCTAACCCATAATGAGTCTTTTTTTCATTGTAAATTCCACATATGCTTGAAAAGCAAAGATTTATTCCAAGCATATAGATCAAAAAGTCCCAGACCACCCTCAACCTTGGGTTTACAAACATCTTTCCAAGAAACCCATGCAGCCTTTTGCTTGTCATCTCTTGCACCCCATAGAAAGTTTCTGGCAATTTTAACCAAACTTTTTTGCACACCAGCAGGGATAGGGAGAATCCCCATCCAGAAAGCATGAACTCCCTGAATAACACCCCTAATGAGCTCAATTCTACCCATATATGACAGAGATTTCACCATTTCTGTTGTTTTTGATACTTTTTAAATGATTAATCAAGAACGATTTTTACCTGAAACACGCATAAAGAATTCAAAAGCAAAAATTGAGAAAACAACAACAATAGAAATTTGTTAATGAAAACACGAATCCTACAGCTCGATTAGATGGTTTGGAACGTATCTCTAAATTTATCTTGCAATCTTTAACTTTACAATCTTCATCAACTATTTTATCATACTAATTTCGTCAATAAATTACAAATCCGAGACAAATTTTAAGACATTCCAAAAGCATGCAATGGTGCTCCAATAAATAAAAGACAGTGACGCATTTTAAACTCTTTCAAGAGCATAGTGTGTCAAGACAAATGATATAATACTTTGCACAAATTATATAGAAGAAAGGGGCGTGCATCAACATGGGGAATTGGAGTTTGGCGGGGAGCACCTCAAAATGACTCACTCGTTATTGTATTTGTGAAGTAGCAATCAATCGACATAACTTGACAAGATTTTTATTATAAGTCATTTGAAAATATTCTCTGTGTATTTCTAACATATGAGTAAAGTTGCATACACCTGACCCTCAAAGCCTCTAAATTAATGGGGTAATATATAGTTAACTTTGTGGAAATCGTACACGCAAAATAGAAAGACATAAACATTACTCTTCCCAAAAGCCATGGACATTACTTCTTTTACTTGGGGCCATCTGGAAATTCTCACGACTAAATCAAAGTTGTAAATAACTCTTATAATCTATTTTTTTATGCGTTTTTTTCTTCTCATATCCACATTCGACATGTCAGAAAATGCCTACAAAATAGTTAATGGGGCTTGCAACTTTAAATCTTAGGTTTAATTCATAGAGGGTATTTATAATTAATCCTTATCTTAGTTTGATTGGCCAAACAGTAGAACAATTAATCATTAAACAATTATAATTTATACTTTTCTGGTTGTAAAATTAATATATACAATCATTTAATCGTAAACATTAATGTCCTTTTACAAACACGAAGCAAAGTGTTAATACATTAAAATAATCTTACCAAGTGACAGAATAGGAGAGAAGGTAGGAAAGGATCATCCTCCGCGTTCATAAAGCTTCTAACATAAAGCAGAAATATCTCGTACGGGAGTTTTTCAGTATTCCAATCCCAAGGAACATTGTAAAAAATACAAATAATTAATTTAACAATAAGTTGGGTGAGGACTTACGCAGTGACCTACGTAAGGTGTCCCGTAAACTAGGCCTTTGGCCTAGCAGAAGTGTAACACTCACACTGTGCGTGTCCCTAGAATCGAACTCTTGACCTTTTAGAACAAATTTTAATCCGAATACTAACTGGACTTTGCCCTGGGAACCCACGTTCATAAAGCTGTTTAATATTGTTTGGTGATTTTAGAAATAAATCAATTGCTTAACAGAAGAAATAATGTGTGTACGTTATATTCTCTCTTATAATAGAAAACTACATGCGACATCCAAATCTTACATTAAGAAAAAAAATAATAGATGTCATGGTATATATGTATAGGCCTAAATACTAGATGTAAACTTGTATTACTTATCTCAGACCAGCAAAAATGAAATCTCCTGACAAGTTAATATTTAATAATATCAAGATATACTAGAAATTGAAGAAATGGCATTTAGCGTTGTTATATCTATTGTATCACAATCAAACCCAATTTTTGAAACGTTACCTCCACGAAGACAATGGATATATATATATATATATATATATATATATATATATATATATATATATGTGTGTGTGTGTGTGTGTGTGTATGTATATGTATATATATATATATATATATATATATATATATATATATCTATATATATATATATATAAATTCATATATTGACACATAAGGATTCAACCTCCTGAATCGTCTTTAGTGTATGATGCTAATACGACCAGGTTATGATGATCACCCAATACAGGAGCCTCCAATGTAAAATGGGTCAAGCCCTATGACATTGTTAGTTGGTACTTGGATTGAGATTTGTTTTAAGAAGTTAAGAATTCGAATCCAAGAACACGCACAGTGTGGGTGTTCCACTACTGCTAGCCCGAAGACCTAGTTTGCAGGGTACCGTGTGTGGGTCACTACGTAAGTCCTCACCCAACCTAAGAGGCTGCTTGACTCCTGATTTGCATCTTCCACAATACTATTTATACAAGGAATGTCCTTTTCCTCCAAGATATAATATAAATTACAGAATTGACATTTAGCGTTGTCATATGTATTACATCACAATCAAACTCAAGTTTTTAAACGTTACGTCCATGAAGACAATGGACATATATATATATATGTATATATATGTATATGTATATGTATATGTATGTATATGTATATGTATATTCATATAATGACGTACAATGACTCAACCTCCTGAATCTTCTTTAGTGTATGGTGCTAATACGACCAGGTTATGATGATCACCCAACACAGGAGCCGAAAGAGCCGAAAAGATAAACCACACATTGCAAATCCAATGTAAAATGGGTCAAGCCTTATGACATGGTTAGTTGTTACTTGGATTGAGATTTGTTTTAAGAAGTTAAGAATTCGAATCCAAAAACACGCACAGTATGGGTGTTCCACTGCTGCTAACCCGAATGCCTAGTTTGTAGGGTACCGTGTGTGGGTCACTACGTAAGTCCTCACCAACCTAAGAGGCTGCTGGACTCCTGATTTGCATCCTCCACAATACTCTTTATACAAGAAATGTCTTTTTTCTCCAAGATATAATATAAATTAAAGAATTCACATTTAGCGTTGTCATATGTATTATATCACAATCAAACTCAAGTTTTTAAACGTTACGTCCATGAAGACAATGGATATATATATATATATATATATATATATATATATATATATATATATATATATTCATATAATGACGTACAATGACTCAACCTCCTGAATCTTCTTTAGTGTATGGTGCTAATACGACCAGGTTATGATGATCACCCAACACAGAAGCCGAAAGAGCCAAAAAGATAAACCACACATTGCAAATCCAATGTAAAGGGATAGGATCACCCACTGCAAGAGAGGTGCGGTGACGTGTGACCGCACGACACGTGACAGCAAGAGAGGTGGTGAGGACCCTCATCTAGCCTCACCATCCTCTTGCTGCCACGTGTCGCCTGGTCACAAAGAGGGTGAGAAAAGTTAGAGTGAAAAGATCCCAATCTCAATTTAAAGTGGGTCAAAGAAAGAAAAAGGATGGATGAAATTGGAACCATCCACCATGAAAAAATGGAATCTATATGGGACACAAAAGACACGCATATTATTATAATCTACGAACAACATGTACAAAGAAAAAAGCTACAAAAGAGTACAAGAAAAGACAACACCTTCCCATGAGAGAAAAAGTTCATTATGAGACGAGACCCACTTATAAAATTTTGGGTGGTCCATTTTGGCCTCCTCTGACATCCACGGTGAATGACTGAATGTGATTTTAAAGTACCAACTTTAAGAACAATGAATTATGTTGATTATATCTTCTTTTTCCTGATTTCGTCGTCCATCAACGCTACCATCATTGTTTGATTTCACAGTTGATACTTGAGTTGAGATTTATTCCAAGAACTCAAAAGTTTGATTCTAAAGAAACACACAGTGTGGGTGAACCTCTGCTGCTAGACTGAAGACCTGGTTTACGAGGGACACCTTGTGTGGGTCACTGCGTAAGATCTCACCCAATCTAGGAGTCCAAACATCCTCCACACATGCTCCTTAGGACTGGGATGATGAGAACCTTTGAGATAGAGATTTCACCTTTTATCTAAGTGTTTGATTAGAGCAACTTCACTTAAAAGTTTCATGGAGTTAAAATTTTAGATTTTCTTAACTTGTTTAAAAAAAATTTCGGACCTTGAAGGGTTACATGATTTGAATAATGCATCCTAGCTAACATCGGCTAACTAAGAATCAGATTTTCTCATCGTCTTTATTGTTCATCCCTTTCTCACTAGTCGAATATTGTTCTTTTAGACTAGTTTTTCATCCCATGTATTGCTAGATACGTGTTATGGAGTCATTTCTTACCATCAATCTTAACACTGAGAGAATCCGAACCTGGTCAAGTATGTTGTTTTCTTTGATGTACGTTTATATCGTTAATTAGAATGCATTATTTGAATCATAAACAGACTCAATGTTCATCCTAAAATTTGGCATCAATATATGGATAAGAGGACTTACGTTTCGCGTAATAAGGGGTTATACATATTCATCATCGTAATTCATTCCATTATGTGAGGAGAAGGTAATAGTCTCATAGTGAAAATTTGAGGAAATAGATTACTCATTTATTTATTCTGAGGATATAAATGACTGAAACAGATTATGTGTGTGTACGGGAGGGAATTCACGATGCATTAGGATCCCGCGTTTGTGCAGGATTGGAGGAGAGATCAGATCGTTTCGCAATCTGATATACGTAGTCTTACAGATCGCCCTGATATATGCAGTCTTACCCTACACTATATATAAGAGACTGTTTCCGTGGTTCGAAGCCGTGACCTTAAAATCACAAAGCTTCCGTTGATCTAATATCCTATATGTGTGTACAGAAAGAAGTGACATAAATTAGCTTAATATATTTGATGTAGGTAACGTGGGAAAATTGAAAACGATGTCTACGTGTATGTGTGTGTGTTTTAGGATAAGGAAAAACCGTAAAGGAACATTATTTGGTCATGAGATTAAATATGAGATACTAGTAAGGGGGCGTGTAACACGCGGCGCAGCTCCCTGATCGATGAAAAAAAATTAAGTAAATCTGAATTTATTCAAGAATAAAATGCTATGAAAGAATTATAATTTTTTAAAGTTAGAACGCCATAATTGAAAATAACTCACAAGGCACTGTAAACGTTATGGCATCAATTACAAGCTTGATATTTATTTTAACAACTAATAAGTGATCAAAATCTAAGTTACATACTTGTAGTAAATAAAATTATTATGAGAGAATCATTTGTGTACAATAGTAAATCTTAAGTCTTTTTGTTGTATTTCTTGAATTTCCTCACTAACACACTAGCACAACATATCTCTATTATTATGTTATTTATGCAGGTACATGTAGAGTCGGGGGTCTCACTGGAACCAGACTCTCTATCCCTTGGGATAGAGGTATTGTTTGACTACTATTTACCCTCCCCATACCCTAACGATAGCTTTTGTTGTCGTTGGGATAAACTGGGTCCGGATGATGATGATATATATATATATATCTATATATATTAAAATTTAACTCAATTTCTGTAGGGGAGGGGGAAACCCAAACTAAAAATTTCATAACTACTCATGTGTAGTAAAAAATTTAGTTATTTGGTGCTATAAAATTATTAATTTTAAATGAACTAATTGTTATTTACAGTTAATTTAATAATATGTAATCTATAAAGTTTAAATTGATTAATTTAATTTTGGTTATCACACGTGCATAGCATAGATAATATGCTAGTATTTTCTTATACTAATGTAAGATAATTAAGAAGCCCTAACGTGGACTCAACAATCTAAAATTTGACATCAATTTAAATTAGCTGGCAAATGAGATTCTCCCACGTAAGTTTGATATTAACCCACTAGTTTTCAAATATCTCGTCTTCTCACCGTTTATTTATATAACATGTATTGTTCAAACTCGAAGTTTGGAAAAGCTACGCGGCTTTATTCTTCATTAATTTCAAAACTAGTGGTATTCTAAATAGTTATTCTATAACTAATTAGAAAATAACATATCTAGTTCTTTCTTATTTTTTGCTCAGCTTTTTGTTACCTCTGAATCTACTACATATAAATAGATCTTATTTCTAATAACTATCAAACAAAATAAATAATATTTTATTATTCTAGTAGAAGATATTAAAATATATGTATCCACACCATCTCAATTGAAAAAGTAAATAACGTTTTTGGGTGATTGAGAATCTCGCGAATCTTTCTGAACATCTGTTTTCATGGGATGATTGGAACTGTGTGAACTACAGTAGGTCATTCTCTACATGTTTAACTCTTATTGATCATAGGATAACTTAGAACAAAAGGGGAAATCTATCACCTCGGGAGGCCCCTACTGCCACAGCCCTAGGGAGCATGTGTGAAAGATGTAAATCAGGAGCCCAGCGGTCTTCTAAGTTGGGTTACGCAGTTACCCACACAAGGTGTCCCCCACAAACCAGGCTTTCGGCCTAGCAGCAGAGGAACACCCACACTGTGCGCGTCACTGGATTCGAACTCTTGACCTCTTAAAATAAATTCCAACTCGAATACCAACTGGACTATGCCGTGAGAACTGATCATAGGATAACTATTAAGATGTATGTTAGATGCTACTAGAATATTTTAAAATATGTTGGCTTTATTTGTTATCACTTCAGCTAAATTTTTGTACCTATTCTACCAAGTGCTTTTGTATGTTGAATGTTGTTCCATATCAGATATTTTGAGATAAAATACATGGGTTATATGATGATGATGTACCATCACCTATTGTCTTAAGGTTTTGAATAGATATGAGTCTCACCTCATGTAAGCCAAATTTCAGCATGGTATCAGAGCATGTTTAAAATGTGGACTCACACCTTGCCTGACCTATAATTGGCCATTTATTGTCTCTCCTCGCCCAAGTTCAGATATGCATGCCCAGTTTGTGATTGAGGACGATTTCTAAGACGCGTATGTATATCAAGCCATGTTGCCATGTGAGGACTAGTGTTGAGAATGTTGTCTCACATCTGACACTTTGAGATAAAAATACATGAATTATATGAGGATGAGATACCACCACTTATTGTTTTAAGGTTTTGTGCGGATGCGACTTCATGTAAGCCAAGTTTTGACATTGTACTTAATAATGAGCTAGCGTATCAATCATATTCAGTTTTGTCTACTAATTGAATTTTTAATTAGAACATTTTAAATTATACACTTATGAACTGATCTGGCACACTAGGCATAAGCTTTCTGAACAACGTTGAAAAACTTCCGTTCCTCGACGAACTCCCGCTTTGCACTTCATTGTACGTATATGTCAATATCATAGTGTTTTTAATCAGGCTAGTGGAATAACGTTATGCAAGATAAACTTTTTTTTTCTTCTAAATTAGTATATAAAGTAAGATCATATTAAATGTGTTAAGATTTGACACACCAATAAAATAGAAGGCCTTTGCACGTCTACATGCGTTCTCACTTTAATGTCACACCAATAAGATGATACACTAACAAGATAAATATGTCTTTATACATCTTACACACACGTTATCACTTTCTAGTTTGATCATTACTAATCGCTCCACCAAAAAAAACGAAAAGATTGGAGGTGGTTATGTGTGTGTGTATATATGTATAGACACACACACAATCCCACTTTAAATTTCATCGTGATTAGTTAATCGCTACAATGGAGAGCAAAGATTTTGTACCAAAGAAGAAGAGCTTACAAGCGTGAAGAGATTAAGAATCCAAGTTTTTTCACCAGACATTTTATAAGGGGATGAGATCACCTCACCCACTTTTCCTTCACCCTACACGTCATCGCGCGACACGTAACAGCAGGAAGTGGGTGGTGAGGCTAGATGAGGGTCACTCGCATCTAACCTCACCACCCACCTCCTGCTGTCACGTGTCGCACGGTAACGCGTGGAGTGATTGATTTGGGATAAGGGGATCTAACCATTTTATAAGAGGGCAAGCAGGGTGAAGTGGAATGTAAGGTGAGTAGAGGATATTTCCGTGATCCGCAAGGCAATACTCGATATACAAAACCAAAAAAGACATCATCAAAAGCTACGCAAACTTTTGTTGCGGAGGTAACTTATCATCACTTGTATCAAAAAGTCATAATTTCACTGTATAAGCTCTTACTGTTTTATTTCTAAAGAATTCTGTAAATGTTGTAATTAATCAGGTTGTTCAACGATTTATTAGATTAGAGACTCAGAATTTGGTGTTAACAAAATATTTGAACTTATGTTCATGTATTTCTTCTATTGAATGGACTAATAATTCAGTCACTATTTAGATTTTTAAAATATTAACTGTATTATTGTGCTAAATTAAGCGTGAAAAAATTTCTTGTAAAGCATATTGCTTGTTATAAGTATAATATCCGTTCAAAAAAACAATATGAGAGATATGAAGATTCTTATAAAAAATTGTATATTTTTTCTTCTTTTAAGTCATACATATATTTAGAGAAACGTTGCACACTGAATCTAACACCTTTTTGACTTTTTGTTTTAATTCTCAACTTTAAACACTAAAAGAATAACTCTTCAGGAGTTTATAGACATAAGAAGTTTATAGATTTTAAGAATGGTAATTATAAGGATGGTCCGAAACGGAGAGAGTGGTGATGAAAGAAAGAAAATGGTGGAAAACACCTGAAGTCCCAGACTGCCATTGCCATTCATCTCCTGTCAGTGACGGGACGTTCCTCAAGTAACACCTGCACGGGATATGATCCCCTCACTCATTTTTCTTCACCCCAAGCGTCACCGGACGACACCTGCATCTAGTCTTATCACCTCACCCTGTGCCACGTGTTGCGTGGTCATGAGTGGGATGAGGGGATTGAGGGTGAGGAGATCTCATCCCCACCTTCACAAAGCGGATTCTGATAGGAAGTCTACGGTAAGCCAAAATACGAGGCATCCAATCATGCGATGCCATATGTACAAACTGATCTTTTGTAAAAAAAAAAATTAAACCACTGACCAATTTTTACATGTGGCAACGTGTGATTAGATACCTCATGTTTTATCTCGTTGGTCTATCCAGATCTGAAATGGCACGGATCACCTTTCTATTGGATTTTTCAACTATCCAACTTCCTTTCGATAGAGGGGGAAAAAAGAAATTATATCTCTGAAGTCCTACCTACTCCCATGAAATTATTATATTTTAAAAAAAGGTTTAATCCCAACCAGTAAGGTTACCTGCCACACTCAATCCCAAAAGTAGTGTAAAGATGTAAATCAGGTACCAACAGTCCGCTAGCAAGAGCTTGGTCATATACACAGCCTTGGTCATATACACAGTAGTCTGCATTAGGAGCCCCAGTAATGCAGGCAAGCCTACAGGCCATGGAAGCTCCCACACAATGCACTTGTTGGAAAGGGGCTCTCTTAACTTTGACAATAATTGAACTCGAGAACTCCTGTCCGAAAACAGTTGTACTCTGTCCCGTGGACTATATTTTTACATTCTGGAAGACTGCTGAAGATGTGTTTATGTTGGATAAGTTTCCTCATTATCCTTTAGTTTGAAATTCCTAAGTTTTAGGAATCTAGATAGAGTTTATGGTTAGCTTATTTTGTCTAAAAGTCTTGGTAGTTATCCAGTTTGTTATTAGGGTTTTTCAAAGTGGAGTCTTTGTTTTTTCTAAAAGATAGCCGACCGAAGGACTGGTGGCATTGGTGTGGTGCAAGAACACTTTTTCGGTTTTTGAGTGATTTTTCCGAATAATACAAAGCGAGTGATGTTTTGTATGTGCCTGTGTTGATTTCTTTTACTTCAATTGGTATCAGAGCGAACGATCCATTGAACAAGAAGTTGTTGGCGCCAGTGTTCTTGATCCAAAGGAGGACGCCGTACGCATTGGTCGTTGTAGCGATCAAAGCGACAAACCAGTCGGATTCATCCACCTCACTATTGTGCTAGAACTCGTGGTCACGTAGAAGCGTGATCAAGACACCATGAGCGAGATGGGCGAGAGCAGCGGACACGCCCAAAGCGTCACCATGCAATCCCGTGGAAGAGAGGTAGGTTCCACAGCGATACAGTGCCCTATGCTTTCTTCAACGAATTACACTGTGTGGGCCATGCGAATGAAGATCGTTCTGAGGGTCCACAAAGTTTGGGAAACGATCGATCCAGGGTCAGATGACCTCGACAAGAATGATATAGCCATTGCTCTTTTGTTTCAAGCGATCCCGGAAAATTTGATCTTGCAAGTTGGAAATCAAGAAACATCGAAAGGAATATAGGAGACAATCAAGACACGACACTTGGGTGCTGAAAGAGTCAAAGAAGCACGCCTTCAAACTCTAACGGCAGAGTTTGATAGGCTCAAGATGAATGAGTCCGAATCTATCGATGTCTATGCAGGAAAGTTGTCAGAAATATCGGCAAAGGCGGCATCTTTAGGGCAGCCCCTCGGTGATGCAAGGTTGGTGAAAAAGTTTCTTAATGGCTTGCCAAGATCAAAGTTTATTCACATAGTAGCCTCGCTAGAGCAAGTGTTGGATTTGAATAAAATCGAATTTGAAGACGTGGTGGGTCGCTTGAAGGCGTACGAAGAGCGAATAAATGAAGAGAGTATATCATCAACCCCACAGAATACTCTCTTATATAATTCTATGTCGGGTGAACAGCGTGAAACACCGGATCAAAGAGGAAGGGGCCGAGGCAGACGCGGTAGGAGCCGCGGTCGTGGAAGAGGCCGTGGCTGGAAGGCCGAAAGGGGTGGATCCGATTCAGACCGTGCGGATCACACCAACCGAGGTCGAGGCAGAGGCGGTTCAAGATGGGGTCGCAGCAAGGTTGTATGTTTCAACTGTGAGAAACCGGGACACTTTGCGAGTAAGTGCCCCGAGAAGACGTTGAAACCTCAAGAGGCACATGTAGCTGACGCCGATGATGGAGATGGCACTGTGTTTGTGCATGAGATGGAGTCCCACCATCTTCAAGAAGTTAATCTAAATGAAAGAAATCTAGTACCTAGTAAGATGATCTCTCAAGCAAGTGAAGATCATGTGTGGTACTTGGATAATGGCGCCAGTAACCACATGTCTGGGAACAAATCGTACTTCTCTGAGATGAATGAAACCGTGAAAGGGAGGGTGCGCTTTGGAGATGGCTCGTGCGTTGAGATCAAAGGAAAGGGCTTTATAATCCTTCAAGGCAAGTTGGGAGAACAACGGTTGCTAAGCGAAGTTTATTACATACCCGAATTGCGGAGTAATATAATAAGCCTCGGGCAAGCAACGGAGGCCGGGTGCGAAGTCACACTGAGAGGAAGTCATCTATTGTTGCATGATAAGCATGGCCGAATGCTGATGAAGGTACCCAAAAGCAAAAATCGACTATATAAAATTAACATTCCGCTGGGTACACCTACGTGTCTACAAAGCAAAATTGATGAAGAGGCTTGGAGGTGGCATGCGCGCCTAGGGCACGTAAACTTCGCAACCTTGAAGAATATGAAGAGAAAGAATGTAGCTCGTGGTCTGCCTTATATCAACCATGAAAATCGAATATGCGAGTCATGCCTTGTTGGTAAGCAAACAAGATTACCCTTCCCACACAAGACCCCACGACGTGCCGAAGGGATCTTGGACCTTGTCCATGGCGATTTACTCGGTCCTATAGCACCAAGTTCACTCGGAAGGAATAGGTATGTATTTGTACTCATTGATGATCATTCTCTGTATATGTGGACCTATTTGTTGAAGGAAAAGAGTCAAGCCCTAGATGTCTTCAAAGTGTTTGTGACTAAGGCCGAAAACACCACCTCAAGAAAGTTGAAAGTGTTCCGAACCGATAGAGGAGGGGAGTTTATCTCAGAATTATTCCACAAGTTTTGTGATGAGCATGGCATAGTAAGACACTTGACAACCCCATATACCCCTCAACAAAATGGAGTTGTGGAGCGTCGCAATAGAACACTAATGGAGATGACGAGGAGTATTCTCAAGGGAATGAAAGTGCCAAACTATATGTGGGGAGAAGCGGTTAGGCATTCTACATATTTAATAAATCGACTCCCCACAAGAGCCTTGCAAGACAAGACACCTTATGAGATGTATAAGGGTGAATCGCCAATGTTAGGGCACATAAGAATTTTTGGGTGCCTTTCATACGCCAAGGTTGACTCTCAACACTTGAAGAAATTGGATGATAGGACTAGACCACTAGTTCATCTTGGAGTTGAAGAGGGCACCAAAGGATACCGTCTATATGATCCCACATCAAGGAAGGTCCAAGTCAGTCGAGATGTGATCTTTGATGAGTGTGTTGGATGGAGTTGGGAAAAACCAATGCAAGAGTCGACTAGACCCCCAGGAATGTTTCAAGTGAGATGGGGAGCCATGTTGGATGATGGGACCGGGCCATCGCATATGGACCCGACCCAAGATGGCGCTGAGACAGACCAGGCCGCCAGCGCCCCAGGCGCGTCAAGCCCGCCGCAGCATACAGGCCGTGAAGTCCCCATCACCCGTGAAGACCCAAGTCCGACGTTGATGCAACGCAGGTCAAACCGAACAAGGACGCAACCAAGGTACCTCAATGATTATGTCTTTACTTCTTGTATTGATGAAGATGACTTGTTACTGAAGGTTGATGATGAGCCAAGAAATTTCTTGGAAGCAAAGGATACGAAGGAATGGATGGTTGTCATGAAAGATGAACTTGAATCCATAAACAAAAACAATACATGGGTGTTGGTTGACAAACCCAAAGATGTCAAACCAATTGGATTAAAGTGGGTTTTCAAAATCAAGAGACATGCCGACGGTACGATAAACAAGCATAAAGCTCGCCTAGTAGCGAAGGGTTATGTTCAGAAGCTTGGCATTGATTATGATGAAGTCTTTGCGCCTGTGACACGCATTGAAACAATCCGCCTACTCATAGCACTAGCCGCATCATACGGCTGGGAGATACATCACCTCGATGTCAAGACAGCATTCCTACATGGTGAGTTGAAGGAACAAGTCTATGTTACGCAACCTGAAGGATTCGAAAGGAGGGGAGAGGAAGACAAGGTGTACAAGCTTTCAAAATCCTTGTATGGGTTGCGTCAAGCACCAAGATGTTGGAATACAAAGCTAGACGAGATATTAAAAGGCTTGGGTTTCGTTCGTTGCACCAAAGAGAAATCGGTGTATAAGAAAATACAAGATGAAAATCTACTTGTTGTAGCCGTGTATGTTGATGATTTATTTGTGACGGGAACAAGTGCGTCTATTATTCAAAGGTTCAAGTTGGATATGGGAACGAAGTTTGAAATGGCTGACCTAGGTTTGCTTTCGTACTACCTCGGGATAGAGGTATCACAAACTCATCAAGGCATCACCTTGAAGCAAGAAGGGTATGCATTAAAAATACTCAAGGAATCGGGTCTGTTTGAGTGTAACGCATGCCAAGTACCAATGGACCCTGGGGCTAAGTTTTCCAAGGCCGAAGACGAGGAGGAGCTGGACGCTACTAGGTACCGAAGGTCGGTTGGATGCCTACGCTATTTATTGCACACGAGACCCGACCTAGCTTACTCTGTGGGAGTCGTTAGTCGCTATATGCAAGATCCAAGAAAGTCACATGGTGATGCTATTAAACGGATATTGAGATACTTGAAGGGGACGCTATCTTTCGGCTTGGAGTACAGAAGAGATTTGAGTAAGCGACTTGTTGGATATAGTGATAGCAGTCACAATATCGATCAAGATGATGGTAAGAGCACTACTGGACATGTGTTTTACTTTAATGATTCGCCCATCACGTGGTGCTCTCAAAAGCAGAAAACGGTTGCCTTGTCTTCGTGTGAAGCCGAATTTATGGCAGCAACCTCAGCAGCGTGTCAAGCGATATGGCTTCAAGAATTGTTATGTGAGATAACAAGTTGGAAGCAAGAAAGGGTTGTTATATATGTGGATAATAAATCGGCTATAGCACTTACGAAGAACCCAGTGTTTCATGGAAGGAGCAAGCATATACATACTCGATATCATTTCATACGAGAATGTGTTGAAACTGGGTTAGTTGAAGTGGAGTACGTTTGTGGTGATAAGCAAAGGGCGGATATCTTGACCAAGCCGTTGGCGCGAGTGAGGTTCCAAGACATGCGAATGGTGGTTGGCGTTCGAAATGTGACAAGGACGAATTCGGAAATTAAGGGGGAGGTTGTTGGATAAGTTTCCTCATTATCCTTTAGTTTGAAATTCCTAAGTTTTAGGAATCTAGATAGAGTTTATGGTTAGCTTATTTTGTCTAAAAGTCTTGGTAGTTATCCAGTTTGTTATTAGGGTTTTTCAAAGTGGAGTCTTTGTTTTTTCTAAAAGATAGCCGACCGAAGGACTGGTGGCATTGGTGTGGTGCAAGAACACTTTTTCGGTTTTTGAGTGATTTTTCCGAATAATACAAAGCGAGTGATGTTTTGTATGTGCCTGTGTTGATTTCTTTTACTTCAGTTTATTGGTGTTACTTCTACTTTTCCTTTTTTATTTTTCCTTTGCGGTGCATTTGTTGTAGATGTTCTGATTTAATCAGAAAATTAAATTGGAGATTTTGTGGAAATAACAGAAATGTTTTTATTTATGCGTGTCGTTGTTATGTACGTAGAAGTCATGCTAATCTTTACGTATCCTTCCAATTTTATGGGATATCCCCGAAGGCACAACATTTACGTTATTAGGAAAATATTTCACGGGCTTCTATTTTTTTTACTTCCCTATTAAACCTCCACCACGTTTTTCATAACGCAGATTATTTTCAATAATTTTCACACCCCACCTTGTGATTACTATATTAATATGACAATTTGATCTCCCCCCCCAACTGTTTTAATGATCAGTAGTTGACGTAACATACAAGAAAAACTTAACTTAAAAAGGAGAATGTGAAAATCGTGTTTCAGCCTAATAACTCTCTCTTGGCATTACGGAAAAATGATGTTCGGTATCTATAAATATGTTCATTGTATTAGATTACATCATAAGTTAGTTTATAATTCACAACGTGCACCTATAATAATTATTTTTTACACTTTCTTGTCATAAATTTGGGATTCCTAACATGTATCCATAAGTAATTTTTTTACCCTTATACGCCTGTTTTTCAGGTGTAAAATGAAAAAAAAAGAACTTCTAAATGGTGCAAAAGAGAAAATAATAATACTTATGGGCTCACGTTGGAAATCACACACATATGGCTCAAAAGCATAAGAAAAATAATCTTTATAGGTGCATGCTGAGAATTGTAAATTTATTATGCAGTCTAGACATAATAATCATAGTTATATACAACTATAGTCACATCTTATCATTGGACGACATTATGTTTTTGAGAGCAGTTAATATTTGACTATCTTAATATACTCTTCATTACAATTTAAAATTTTGATGTTTCCTCATAAAATGTTTTCGAATTCTCAGTTACCATCATAAATGTTTTTGCTCTCAATTTCAACTACCTTTGCATTCATCAGCTTCTCGTGAAAACAAAGTATTACAACTTTGTAAACCAATTAAGGGAAAAGTAAGTATGTATTTTTCTAATTTATTTCACGTTCTTTGATCGACACAGTTTAATACAATTTTCATTATGTGTCATCGGAAAATATCCTGTGTGTATTTATAACACAGGATATGGTTACGTATATCCGACCCTCATACTCCGTCATAGGCTGGAGTCTCTAAGATAATGAGGTAATGTTATTGTTGTTACATAAGGTTTAGGCAAATTCAATTAGACGTGACCTATCGTCACAATACAGAGATATTACAAGTGTAATTCAGCTTTTTATAACTATCTAAATTCTAACGCAAATATGAAACTTAACATCGACTCTGAAAAAGTTTTATAGTTGGATGTTACCATGAAATTTTAAAACCCACGTAAAATGTGTCAAACAGAATTTATTCTGAGACAAATCATGGTTTCTCTCTTAATTTTTTTTTTTTTTTGCGGTGGTTTGGATAATATTCGAGTGATAGCTTATTTACATTGTACGACAATAACGTGCATATACACATTTATGACCATTTTAATATCAGAAGTTTTTATTTGTATTTACTGAATTTTCACACTAGCATAACATATCATTATTATTGTGTCATTTATGCAGGTACATATAGAGTCGGAGGCTCATTGGAATCAAACTGAGATGGAGATATTGAATGCCTACTCTCATCCTCCACGGTCTCTAGCGATACCTTTTGTTGTCGGGTTCACTAAAATCAAACTCTTTATCCCCTTGGGATGGAGGTATTGAATGACTACTCTTACCCTCTTCAGTCTTTTTTGCTGTCGTTACGATATATTAAGTATGATTGATTAATTACTCCCTTTTGTATGGCGTATGTGCGAATAAAGGAAAAAAAGAGGATGCGATATATACTACATCAAAATATACTCTTTCACTTCAAATTTGATTGTATTATCTTGGTAAATTAATTCGTCACCACTAAATTAGAATAGTAAGTGATTATTTGGTCTTAGGCCACGAATCTAGTGAATCAATAAAGTAAGCAATATAATATATGTAGGGTCCAAAATTTATATGCTAAACTAAGTCATCCATTACAAGTTGGAAGTTAATAGTTGGTTAAGACGTCAAGAAATCATAATCCACAAGACATAGTGGGTACACATCGTCACGCTCACAATTGAAAATCGAAATTGAACAAATAATTCATGTGCATATCATAATGGTGACTAAGACTTTTCTCCAATTTTATTTTATTTTTTTGATGTCTAATGAACCTCACCCATATGAATTGTGACGCTGCAAACAATTGCAAATGATAAATGATGGCGACATCACAGCCACTCTATTCATCATGCTAATCCATTCCTCTAGTAAGACAAATTTCAGATCCCACTTATAAATTGTCATGCCAAAAGATATTGAAATTATTCGTATGATGTATACCCAACACATACCCAATATATTTCAACGACAGCAAAAGCTAACGCTAGAGTTGGAGAGGGTGATCGGCATACAAACAATACTTCCATCCTAAAAGATAGAGAGTCTATATGTACCTATTCAGTATGATGTATGGTTTTGCATAATACATAAAGTGGTAAATTTTCCTCTTTATGGTAAGCAAACATGTAAATGCATGGCGTTTCTCATAGTTAAGAAAGTAATGTGGAATTAACCAAGAATAAATGAATTAAGAAGTAGGGGTGTCAAACAGGTCGTGTATCGTGTTTCGTGTTTTTCGGGTTTTGTGTATCAAAGTGCCATACACATACCTTACCCGTTTGCTTCGCGTGTATGGATGTAGATACCCAAACTCGTACATGTCAGGTTTCGTGTCGTGTATCGGGTATACCCACGAACTTGACAAGTACAAATATTTAAAGTCATGTACATGTCATTTCATGTACTTTTCAGGTATTTTCAGGTTTCGTGTATTTTTCAGGTTTCATGTACTTAAACGACTATTGATACAATGTATGAAACAACACTAAGTACACAACCAAAAGTTAAATATTAAAATGAGTAAGGTCCTCTAAACTCAAATCACTTGACTCTGCAATAATAGATTAAAGAAATGGGATTTGAGAATGGAGGAAGGGGGAACCGAACATGATTACTTAGAAGCGCGGTAGTCTTTTTTTGGAAAAATTTATTGTTTTTATTTTATTAATTATAAATTTTATTTAAAATACATTTTTTTTAAATTTCGTGTATAAACGAGAATAAACGGGTACCCACGAGTATACCCGGATACGACCCGCCATTTTGGCGGATATCTTTCAGGTCTTATCCGATTTGTACACGAAACCCGCCAAGATCATACCCATACCCGCGAAAATTCGTATCAGGTTCGGGTCGTGTTTCGTGCCGTGTCTGAAATTGCCACCCCTATTAAGAAGCATATGAAAACCGAATAGGAGTATAGATGAAAATGGTGTAAGCCAAAGGAAGAAATAACTTAACATGATATGGAAAGTCTTAAGATGATTATTCACCGATTGCTTATATATTAATTATTCATTTTATACAAACATGTGGCAAAAAAAACACATAAAATGTATGTTATACACGGTATACAGTTCATTACTTTTTTTTTTTCTGATAGTAGGAAAACCTGAATGTAAAAAAGTCATACACTGGTTTCGATGGTCTCCACCATTTCACTTTCAAAGTGTTTCGTAGGAGATCCAAATAAAGTCGCTCATCGGCTCTTAAGTGAGAGACCTAGGACTTGGTGTCTACAAAGTGTCTGAACACAAACGAGCTCCGGTATAAGGAGCCGATGAAATGGCCCAAACACCCATACTGAGGCTGTCAAGATTCAAATCGACGATATTGAATATAATATATCACTCGAATACCAATTAAACTATGCATCAGAGCCGATAGTAGGAAAACTTGATCTTATGTCTTGTAGTATAAGAATGCTGTTAAGTGATTATGCCTAAAACTTTTCGCTAATTCTGGTTATTTTGATAGGGCATTTACATCACATGTCAATTTTATTATGGTTTGTTCCATTTCTAATGGAGTCAATAACACAACTTTCTTTGACTTTAGAATATGATGGAATAAAGCAAAATGACTCACTAAATTGGCTGCGCTTCTTATATTGTAAAGTAGCAGCTGACCGACATTGCTTAACGTAACTTTCATTATGAGTCACCAAGAAACAACCTTTGTGTGTTTCTAACGCATGTGTATGATTGCATATATTCGACCTTTCTATATACCGGAGCCTCTAAAGCAATATGATAATATTGTTGTTAGCGTCAATTTTACTGCAATCATTTATTTTGTTTAGTTAAGTTTTTTCTCTTGTTTGGGCAAATTGTATCATGGAAAATTAATAACTATTACACATCATACAACTACTTAACCAATAGAGTCCTGACCAACATGAGTGGTGTGTCGACTTGCTGAAATTAAATGTTTAAAATTAGAAAACGAAAGCTATCATGAACTTCACTTACCATCATATAATTAATTGATAAAGATGAAAAATCAGCCAATTACCAACTTATTGTTTGGCGTACTCTTTTCATGTCAATGCGTAATAATGAATTATTAGTATATTAGCTAACAACAACTACCCAGTATCTCTAACATACCCATTATCTCAACGACAGTAAAAACGGTCTGTAAAGGATCAGATGAAGTCAAACAATACATCCATCCTAAAACATAGAGAGTTTGATTCCATTGAGATCTACGCTATATGTGTAGCTATTAGTATATTAGCTACTCGGCCATAAACAACATGATATAT